>CAWUFQ010000696.1:32046-238304 GCA_963921405.1 Cepaea hortensis | reverse complement strand
TTTCTTACTACTAGTCTCTACATCAAACCCAGTCAGTAACTTCTTTCTTCTTCTGTGATCAGCGTTTGCTATGCGTGGTATATAGCAACCATTGTAGTGCGTAGATGTCCATTTTATTCCCGTGCCACTTGGCAAAAACTCTTCTGACTTCATCGGTTGAGATTTCTTTTCTGGATTATGGGCTCTGTCGGCCTTTGTTGCCGTATCCTTTGTTCTTACAAGACCTTCCACAGTCCTCAAACTTATTAGTACATAAATTCATTCCAATATTTTAAAAAGATGTACCTGTCCCGTTCAACCGTCGATACTATCGATTGTCTATGCCCGGTGTTTGTAAAGTCTCATTACACTTTGTATGTAGAACACCATCCCACTGTGGAGTACCCGGACACGACAGAGCTGATTGATTGGCTAAGGAAGGAGGAACAGAAGAACAGCCTGATGTGCCCATTACATTCCACCAAAAGAAAAGTATTATCAAATCAGTCTGAAGGACACCAAACCGTAGTCAAGACGACTATCACGTTATGGACAGACCAGAACAGGTCATTATTCTGCGCCTCAGAACAGGACACAATAGATTACGCAACCACATGTATACAAAATTCAAGATTGGTGACTCAGCCATGTGCATATGTGGTTTGGCGTCGCAGACAGCAGAGCACATACTCCAGGATTGCCCAAACTACAACATATCTAGGCGAACCTTCTGGCCTAGAGAGACAACAGTGGAAGATAAACTCTATGGACCGCTGAGTGAACTAAAAAAGACTGTTAGATTCATACAAGAGACAACATTGCAGTTATAGACATATTTCAAGCGAACGAAAGAAAAAGAAGTATGTAGAACAAATTTTACAAATTCTTTCTTTAGTTGATTACACTATTCTGTTTGGAGTGCACATAATTACTCCAGCAGACGACAGCCATTCGCACCATATTGCTTCACGATGGACAGAAGAGCATATTTTTAATGACATCATGTACTTCATTTTTTTTTTTTTTTTGGTAATTTGTTCTACATACAAAGTGTAGTGAGACTTTACAAACACCCTGTATTTGGGGTTCTTGTGGCGTTCCTTTCTCTGTATATGGAGATAGGACTGCGTATTTTGGCTTCCTGGATTCTGACTCAAGCTCCCCCGATGGTGTTTCCACCTTGTCGTGGTGGGGGAACTTGAGTTTCTCAATGACCCTGAGAGCTATGCCGGCGGTAGCGTAGCTACCAGCAGGGCCTCCCAAGCCGGACAGGTCAAAGGGTAGAGAACAGACAAAGAGAAACACCCTGGTCCTCCAGGTTGGGGGTTGAAGCGTGGGGTTAACATCCCCACCTTTGTAAAAACCTTTTTTGTTACGAAACAGATACATGAGCCTCGAATGTCTCGGTGTGTTAACCACGCATAGAAAGAACAGATGGTTCAATCCAAAATGTGAAGAAGCAGTCATTAGGAAGAAGAATGCCAGACATGTATGGTTAAATGACATCAATAACATCCAAAAGGAAGTGCATTATAGAAATGAATGTAAAGAGGCTACAAAAATAGTCAGACAGCAGAAGCGAGAATATATGAGTAATATAATCAAAGATATGGAAACTAATCACCAGAAAAAATGAATCCAGAAAATTTTTTAAAGAACTGAAGTCAATGAAACGAGGGCACCAACAAAACACATATGGTTTAAATGACAAAAATGGGAATATGATAAATACCAATGAGGAAATGTGCAACACATGGAAAGAATATTTTATTGAATTACTAAATTGTGAAGCTCCAAGTAACATTTTCCCACAGGAAGAGGTTCTAACATGCGAACCACAAATTGAAGAACCTACATTTGAAGAAATCCTATATGTAATCACACGACTTAAAAACAATAAGGCAACTGGGACTGATGGAATTGCTGCTGAATTTATAAAGGCAGGTGGCCATGCATTACATCTAAAGCTATACGAACTAATAATAAAAATCTGGAGGACAGAAGAATTACCCCATGACTGGAAAGAGTCATTGCTGATACCTATCTTTAAGAAAGGAAACAAGTTCCAATGTGGAAATTATAGAGGAATATCACTACTGTCCACAAGCTATAAGATACTATCCGCAGTATTACTAAATAGACTAAAACCATATTCAGAAGACATATTAGGTGACTACCAGGCGGGTTTTAGACAAAACAGATCAACAATAGATCAGATATTTATCTTACGACAAATAGCCGAGAAACATTGGGAATATAAAAGAGATCTCCATAACATTTTTGTGGATTTTAAAAAGGCTTATGATAGTGTCCATAGGAATAGTCTATGGAATGCTATGCAGGAATTTGGAATACCAAGGAAGTTAATCAACATGACCAGACTATGCATGGAAGATACTTATAATATAGTAACATGTAAAGGCAGGAAATCAGACCCCTTCCAAATAACATCTGGCTTGAAACAGGGTGATGCACTATCGCCACTACTCTTCAATCTGGCTCTAGAGAAAGTTGTAAGGAAGATAAAGGAGGAATGTGATATTGGATGAACATCCAAGCTGCTTGGTTATGCAGATGATATAGATATTATAGGGCAAAGTGAACAAAAGACATTGGAAATATTGACTCACTTAAAGGAAAAATCCCAACAGATGGGGCTGGTTATCAACTAAGATAAGACAGAATATATGGTAATTTCATGAGACGGAATGGCTAAAAACTCTGGCCACATACAAATAGATAATATGACCATTAAAAGAACTGAAACATACAAATACCTGGGTACAATCTTCAACTGCTCCAACATCATAAGGGAAGAAATACAAACTAGAATCAACTCTGGAAATAAGATATACTATGCACTACATCATCTACTAAAATCAAAGGCGCTATCTCGTAACACCAAAATCACAATATACAAAACACTGATCAGACCAGTTGTGCTGTATGGCTCTGAAACCTGGAGTACAACTAAAGGAGACGAAGCCTTGTTACAAACCTTTGAGAACAAAATTTTAAGACGCATCTTTGGACCCATTAGGGATACACAAAGTGGAGAGTGGAAAAGAAGAAGTAACAAAGACATTTATGATCTGTTTAAGTCCCCGCTAATCACTGGTATCATGAAGGCTAATAGACTACAATGGCTGGGGCATATAGAAAGAATGGAAGATAATAGGGAAACAAAACTCGCTTACACTCAGGAAATAAATGACCGTAGACCCCGAGGTAGACCAAGAAGACAGTGGAGAGATAATATATATACAGCCCTACAAGAACTTGGAATCAACGACTGGCAAGAGAAGGTCCACCAGAGAAACGAATGGAGACGGATTGTATTTGCAGCAAAGAACCTCAATGGCTCGGAAAGCTGAAGAAGAAGAAGAAGGATTCTGATTAGTTCATTTGAGTACATAAAGAGATTCACAGGTATTTATTGCCGCCCAAAGATGGAGACGAAAGAAATAGATATTTGAGGACACACTCTCTCAAGTAGCGGGTCCTTTACAGAGCGCCGCCATCATCGAGGTATGCCGGAAAAAATGTTCTCTCTGGCCAGTTCCCCTGCCTCACACACCCTCCAGCCCCAGGTGTCTGCCATGTCCTGTGTCCATCGTCGTGCTGGTCCACCCCTACCGCTTCTACCAGGAACCAGGCCTTCCATCACCGTTCTCTCCAAGCCACTGTGTCGTGTAATATGGTCAAAGTATTTCAGTCTCCGAGACATGAGACAGTTTATGGACGTTTTCTTCAGGTCTTGTGACATTTCAGTTTTGGTATCTTCTCGGTCCATAGTTATCCTATCGGGATTCCTCCTCTTCTTCTTCTTCTTCTTCTTCTTCTCCTTCTTCTTCTTCTTCTTCTTCTGCGTTCATCCGGAGTATTTTTTTTTTCCAGACATAATTGTGGTGTGTCTCATTGGGCATCCTTTGGTCAAAATCCTTAGGCCAACACATCCGACTTTAGCTTGCGTGATTTAATCAGGTTAGCATTTCTGGGGGACTCTCGCTGTTGTGGTGCTGTCAACATCCCAGCTGGTAAAGTTAGAACGGTCAAAGACTTCACGGTCAGCCCTCGAGGGAAGGCAGGGGCAGACCATGGGCATTCCCCACCATCCAAAGAGACTTCCATAATTGCAGAGCCGGCACATAGCGCTCTGAGACTGGGCTCACCCAAGGAATCGCCACGTTCTGCTCATGGCTGCTTTAATTCCTCACTTCCATGCATTGGGTATTTCGTTTATCACTGGCCGCTCCTCACGCAAACCAGGAACGGTCAGTCTGCAAACGACATCCACTCAGCAAGCTGTCGCTTCGGACTTCCACGTAATGGATTCGCTAGCCAAGCATTCCATTTCGTGTTAATGAGACGTTTTTCCACCTTAGTTTGCAGACGACATCCACTCAGCAAGCTTTTACTTCGGACTTCCACGAAATGGATTCGCTAGCCAAGCGTTCCATTTCGTGTTAATGAGATGACATCCACTCAGCAAGATTTGCTTCGAACTTCCACGTAATGGAAGCCAGGCGTTCCATTTGGTGTTAATGAGACGTGTTTCTACCTTTACTACGCTCGCTCAACGAGTTTAAATGAAGACTTGCATCGTATAACCATTACGTGCGACTGGCACGCTTTTTCCACCTTTAGTAACGCTTACGGGGTATGCTGCATGTGCTTGCCGGCCCAGCATCTTACCTCCATGCAGGAGAGAGTGGGTAACGGCCGGGCCTTCTCATCCGGAAGATCCCTCATATCCCTCGGCTGAGAGCCGTAGAACAAGTATCTAGACCAAGCATGTAGCAGGCTCAGCATCTCACCTCCATTTTGCAGTGGGTGAGTATCGGCCCGGCCCTCACATTGGGGAGATATTGACTTAGAGGCGTTCAGCCATATCCCTCAGCTGAATATGTGTCTGGACCAAGAATGCAGTATCATCGTGTGCCTGATTCGGACTTTGAGTGCAATGGATTTGCTTATCCCTAGCCTTTGACTGCATGTCCCTAATCTACCTGCAAGGCAGCAGGTGTGTGTCTCTTTTGGTCTGGTTCCTACCCCTTGATCTGGGAGAGCCTACTAGTGGCATAGCTCTTGGGGTCATTGGAAGCCGCAAGCCCCTCTACCGAGACAAGGTGGAGACATGGCAGGGGAGGCCGGGATTCTAACATGTAGTTAGTGGTCGTGATAGACGTTCATTGCTGCAAGGTACGGTCATGAGTTGTCATAACACTTTTGGGGGAGGGGGAAGGGGAGTATCAGTGGCTGAGAGGTTACGGTGTCTGCCCTATGCTCAGAATATACCCGGTTCGATCCCCGCATACGGCTAAGAATTTGTTCAAGAACCATGGTATCTTATGATGGAAAGAAAAAACAGCTGGGCCAGATGGAATCACAATTGAAGAAGTAGACATATTAGGAGAATTTGTTCAAGAACCATGGTATCTAATGATATCACACGTCCCCTTGATCGCTTGGGTAGTGAGGGGTCATGAGATCAAACACCTAACCTTTACAGATAAAATCTAAAAATGAGGAGGTCCCGTGTGCCAACCTGTCTACCACGGTCAATTGACACACACTATCATGTTAAAACACCGTGGCAATATGTGTGTTGTGTATTTCAGCCTGAAGGATTCATTATTGTTCTTTGTTTTATGTTGTAATTTTGTTTGGTATTGATAACACAACGTTTGGATGAAGAAAGCATTTATCGACTTCTTATCTGTATGCATATTGATACTGAGATGTTTTAGGATAGGTGCTATTTGATTGTTGATGTTGTTAGCTATCTACATTCTCGTTTCTATTTCTCAACCCTCCGTGAAAATACTGTCCAGATAATTATACTCTCTAGCTTGTTGTAATGATTTCCCTATTTGCATTTATGTTATACTGCATTAGTATATGTCTAATTGTCATAAACGCTGTCTTTTCGATGTTTATCTTCGTATTTAAAAAAAAAAAAAAAAAAAAACTAGCAGCAATCGTCAAGGCAATTTATTAAAATATAAGGTGCTGGAGATCTGCATTGCTCTCAATTGTGTATTAAAAACCATAAAGTATGCAAAAGAGCTAAAAGCCGCGAAAGATACAAATGAACAGACACAGTCAATGTGTGATGACGATAAAGCCTAACATGAGATATTGCATTTGCTTTCAAGTCATAGCGAAAAAGATGTGTATGTTATTTTATCCTGCCCAAAATACAACATATCTAGACAAAAGTTCTGGCCTAGACAGACGACAGTGGAAGATAAACTTTATGGACCACCGAATGAACTTAAAAAGACAGTTACATTCATATACGAAACATTATTGCAGAGAAACGTTTAAACAACTTTCATATGCGGTGTCTGCGAAGAATACTTGGTATTAAGTGGCAAGACAAAATCACAAATACTGAAGTATTGGAAAGATCAGGCTGTGTGACGGTGTATTCCATGCTCAGTCTTCGTAGGCTTAGATGGATAGGACACGTTAGGAGGATGGATGATGGTAGAATACCAAAGGACATCTTTTTTGGTGAATTACAGACGGGTAGGAGATCTCAGGGTCGGCCTCTACTACGATACAAAGATGTGTGTAAGCGGGACATGATTTATACAGGCATTGATAATGTACAATGGGAGTACGTCGAAGCTGAACGTGTTGCATGGAGGGCAACTATCAGAAATGGAATAAACACAAAGGAGAAAATGATTGCAGATAAAGCAAACACAGAGCGTGAGAGACGTAAAATGGTGCAAAATGGTGGAAATGACCATGTTTTCACATGCATCTACTGTGGGCAAACATTTGCAGCAAGAATTGGCCTTACCAGCCACACTCGCCACCGCCATGGATCGTAGTTATTGCCATATGACAGTTATTAAGCCTTTTTGAAGCACAATGTACCAAACTATCGTCTGTCAAGACGGAAAGGTGCCAATGAATTGCAGTTATAGACATATTTCAAGCGACCGAAAGATGAAGAATAGCGAAAAAGATAGTATGTTATTTTATTCTTTCTATTTTCTTGATTAGGGTGACTTCGGTTCTCCCGTCTATTGCCGAACCTTTGACACAAACGAGGTTGTCCTGATAGCAGTGACCACTTCTGCACCATGTGAGGCTGGAGTGCCCATCCTGGCTAACGATCTGACCAACGGTGACGTCACGGCGTATTTCTCTGGCTGAAACCGAGGCAGGGATTTGCGTATTTATTTCTACATTAGCTTTCTACCACCGTCGCTGCCCCAGATCGGAAATTGAATATTGTTATTATGAATTACAAATGTTAACCTAATGAACTCGTGTTTTATATTTTTTTTTCCCTTGTTGTGAGATATAAGCTCGTTTGTTTCGTACTCTATCGATCTGTGGACCCTGCTGATACTTGTCTCTTTGTGCTTCTGTACTTAAACATTTGCAAGTCTGTTTGTATGTCTACATCGCCCACCATCGCACCAAGGTGCCGGTGGGGCACACTGGGATACCACGATAGTGACCACTACCCTTGTGTCATCCTGATCAAGAAAGACGGGGCCATGAGTCAAAGAAACAAGACCAATGCCTTCCCGTACGACACCACTGGTCAAGACGCCATAAGCAAGATCAGTAGAAGGAAACTAACTTCCTCCCGTAGGAGACAAGAAAGATGGCTGCAGCCACCATGGTGGAATGGAGAGGTCGAGAAGGTGTGGCTGGGAAAGAGGCAGGCTGTCTAGACTGGCAAAAGGCCAGAAAGGCTAACATGCCACAGGTTGAGTTGGCGAACCTGAAGACTGAGGTCGTTAGGACGACGACTTTATTCAAATCCTGCGCCAAACAGGCCAAGGCCGACAAATGGGACGAGTTCTGCAGGAAGGTGTGCCCCGAGCAATCTCTTACGACATTCTGGTGCTGCACAACGTAGGGGTATTCCAGACTTTCAAGGCACAGACCTCGCATGGAAAAAGTCGGATGCGGATAAAGGTAAGGCCCTTCTTGCAAGCTACATAGAACAGACTGACCAGAAAGACGAGCCCGCCAGACAGAGGACCACAACAACACTCTCTCAGTTGTGTGAGGGGGTCGGGACAGACGAAGAATGGACAATCACAGTTGAGATATTGCGTGCGATGCTCAAGAAATCACCTAACACCGCCCCAGGCCCAGACGGCATCCGATATGGTGACCTAATGGTGATATCAGATGATGACATGGAAGAACTGGCCAGAGAATTCAACACCAGTATCCAGAGGGGTCAGGTCAAAGAAGAATGGCTACACAGCTACTTGCTGCCGCTGCCAAAACCGAACAAAGACCACTCCAAGATAAGCGGCTACAGAATCATTACGATGCAGAATACTGTTGGCAAGCTACTGGAGAAAATTGTAGCACACAGACTTGCTTGGGACTTGGAACAGCTCGGCTGCTTCCCGCCCACACTTGGAGGATACAGACGCAACAAAGAGTCATGGCTGAATGCGGCGGTCTTTGCTCAAGATGTTTACGAAAGATTTCAGGTCAGAGAAGAGACATGTGCGGCCGCCATAGACTTAGAGGACGCATATAACAGAGTATCTTTCGAGCACTTGATGCAAACCCTCCTCAGACTGAAAGTGCACCCTCACCTTGTACGATGGATAGCTGCAGTTCTACTCCAAAGGAAGGTGGTGCTAAGATGCGGCAGTTGGTCTTCTGAGCCGATAACGATATGTCCAGGATTGCCGCAGGGTTCACCACTGTCACCAGTACTATTCAACGTGTATACGGTGCCGATCACTGAACAACAGTTGGATGGGAGGGGTAGGACTATATCATTCGTTGACGACATCCTCGTGTATCGACAGGGTCGAGATAGACAGGCGGTTGCCAACTATATGCAGGGCGAACTAGATCGAATTTCCTCATGGTGTGCTGATGCCGATGCCCTTGTCAACCCTGCAAAGGCAACGGTTACATGGTTCTCACTAAATAACCATATTGTGAAAACAGACCTGCCGGCAGTAAGAATGGATGGGAGCATTCTGAGTAGAACCCAGTCAATGACATATCTTGGCGTGAGGCTTGATCGTAGCCTGTCCTTCAGAGATCATGTCGATTATGTCATAACGAAGGCTCGAAAAGGTTTGACAGCAATGAGAGTCATGGCGACTGCCAATATCGAGCAAAGACTGCTATTACTTCTGTTCCAAGGACTTGTGCTTTCACGCATCGAGTATGCCCTGGCCATCCTCACTGTCAGCCCTAAACAGATTGGAAGACTTGAAAAGGTACAAAACGAAGCCATGCGCATCATTTTGGGCTGCACGAGAGACACCAGCTGTGTAGCAATGAGATACCTCCTTGACTTCCCGACAATGGAACACAGGATCAAGATCTGGAGAGCTCGTGCATACTTAAAAATAAGTGCAGATGAGCAGCACCCTCTGCATGACGCTGTATTCAGAGAAAAGGGTGACAGGCTAAAGAGGGGCAAATCATGGATGGGTCGGGCGGAAGATGTCGTCGGACAGGTCTGCAGTCTTACCAGTATCAACCCCGGCAAGGAATGGGTGCCGGTGCCTCCAGCTTTTAAGTGTACCTTCTCCTGCATTATCACACTCGACAGACGGTGCAGAGAGCAGAACCCTGCCGCTGTCAATGCAGAGGTTAACGCGCTCATCTATGATCACTCAGATAGCCCCGAAGTGCTCATCTATACAGATGGATCTGTTGTAAAGCAGCAGAGAAGTGCGTGGGCATTTACAGCCCGTTCAGCGGGCCGAACCGTTCAAGAATCCAGTGGTGCCCACTCTATGTCCACGAGCAGCATGACGATGGAGGTGATGGCAGTTACACAGGCTTTCATATGGCTGGAATCACAGCATTATACCAACGTGTGTGTACTAAGTGATTCAATGAGCATGATTCAGAACGTCGAAGCTGGATCTGTACGTAGACAGTGGACTGAGTCGCTGCGGAAGTCCGTTGTCCGCAAAGTCACCTTCATCTTCGTCCCGGGACATGCGGGAGTCGAGGGAAATGAACGAGCTGATAAATTGGCTGGCTCTGCACCCCCTGTAGATGGCCAGCCCATGGATTGTGCCGATGTTATTAACGCCCTTAAAGATATGGCGAGAACAGAGGATTTTGACGCCAGTGATTCCACATCGCTTTCCAGGATGAAAGACCTGGGTGTAAGAATCGGCACAGCCAGACGCGAGAGGTACATCGGGAAAACAAAGCGCCTCGTCAACCAACACAGAACTGGCACTATTAGCCACCGGACGCTGATGCATATGCTGGGGGGAGGATCTGAGCACCTATGGACATGTCCGGAGTGCAACGAAGATACCCCAACTGATAACTAACTAACTAATGTCTACATATACATATAGGGAGAGAGAAATGAAAGGTAGATAGACATACAGACACACACACACACACACATATCCAAACACCAAGTTGATTTTCAAGACAATTTTACATTCAGTAGTTTGCCATTGCCGGCTCCAGAGCCAAGGCGTTATGGACACAGTTCGTAATTCGGCATACCCGCGTATGAACCACAGCTGCAGGCGATTTGACAGCAAACCGTCTTGCATTGGTTTTTTACGAAATGGTATGGGTGCCAGTCGTTCAGAAAGCAATGGTAAACTATTGAACATAAACTTGCCAAGAAATCACAAAAGCAAACAATGCTGGTGTTGACTGAGACGTCCTGTAAAGGATATGCAAATATTCAGTTTGCCATTGTTTTCTGAACAAGAAGTCAATGTTGAAGTCCAAACTGACGCATGTAGGAAGCGATCCCGCTACCTCGCCATCAGCGTACTTGAAGTTGAAGAGCCAAAGCGCTTATCCCTTCGGCCACGCTGAAGTCCATATATATATATATACTCATCATCATATTCATGTGACATGCCGATAAGCGAGGGCGGTCACACACAGGCACACAGACAGACAGGCGGGCAGAACTACAGACAGGGATCACACGCATGCACAGACATACAGACAGACCGACCGGGATCACATTGTGGTATGAAATAAAATTGAAATGGGAGATCGATGTCCCCAATTATCAGGTGACCACTATTAAAGAAAACCCAGGAATTTGACTCGTAAGATTCCCTAGTGATAAAACAGGTTTTATCATAGGAGGCCAAGAGAGCACAGGGAAGTTACTGCTTTAGATAGAAAATACGATCACTCTGATTAGAGTGCCAGCGAGTTGTCCCTGCCACCAGCTCTCTCTCTCTCTTCGGATCTTGTTGTCAAATGAAATAACCCTATCACATTAATATTAAACATAGGAATTCACATATGACACTAATGAAATTACAGAACACCTTAGGAGACGTTTACAATATTGTAATAGAAGAAAAAATGGTGGGGATATGCATCATAGGCATAACAATTTACATAAATATTCCACACTTGACATCTTTATGCCTAATTATCTAACAAATATTACTGTCAGAGTCTTGCATAACACAAGACTAGTAGCTCGTTTTCTGGCAAGTGTGAAGTAATATCAAACTATCAAATCACACGAAGTAAATATCCGAAAGTATTATTCACACGCTTTATTGACGCGTTGCATTAATTATCGCACAAACATTGCGCACTGACAATCTATAGCAATCATTTCAACATGAACAAGATCACTACAATACATAATAATACATGCAAGCAATAAACATCTCACTTACAGTTAAACTTATACAAGCATTCGACTCAGTCTCCCACTGTCGTACAGGCTAGCTCTCAAGGCAGATTCAAACTCGACTCACATTCCCTTGCGACCTGTCCCTTCAACGATCTCAGCCCGTCTGCCAGTTCCTACACGCTTACACGCACACGTCAGCTGGTGTCCCCTGCACGGTTCACGGGGTGAACTCAATTGCTGTGCGTGGCTACCTATCCGGGCGTCGGTAACGACGCCGCGTTCTCTCTGCCGTGTTTCACATTACTCAGGGTTGCGTGTTGTTATGTTGTCTGGCGTTGGTACAGACAACGCGTCGCAACCTCGGGTGTGAGACCTTGACACTCTCCACACCCCTTTTTCATGAAAGGATTTCCTTTCATGTACAATCTATATCTAGGTGTTATTAAACATGTCAAAGTCGAACATTATACCTTAACAATTATAATAACTATATACAGGTGAATAGTCAACAATATGTATACACCACTTATGTTGCACTATGAAGTACAACAGTCAAGTACAATCTATTTAATGGGCATTACCTCGCTGTGACCCAGCTAGTCCGGTAGGTATCGGCTAAACTGGCCCCTACCTCACAACCAAGAACAAAAATACTAAAATAATCAGGTCAAGCCGTGAGCATCTCCCTCTGAGATGACTCCTCCATCAGACCTCTATTTAGAGTTTCTAATGAAGGTCAACAGTTTTGGCAATATACTGTCCATATCTAAACGATGTTACATTGACATGTTATTTATCAAGCACACATGTTAATGGTTACAATACATATTTACATATCACCAACAATTTAGAATAATGTCCCATGGTTATTATACAGAAAATTTTTGGGAACAATAATTTATCGTCGTTTACAAGACATAAATTACAATTGGAAATTTATTTCTTAGTGTCATAATTTGATCCTTATTGACAAATGTGCACAAAAAGTCACGTTTGTAAAGAAGCAATCAAGTTACGATGCTGAGATTACATCCTTAAAAAAATCGACATATACAATTCCGTATATGGAAATATTTTAAATTACATTTTAATACAATTGTCATACATTTATATACTTTTAATAATATGCAAAAACTCGGAAGTATACAGCTGTACTATTACATGTGTTGTGATGTCATTCAAACAAAGCTGGTCCGTTCTTGATGGATCTTCTATAAACGGAGTAGTAGTTGTTACTATCAGCTGTTGGATCATCTCTTCCGTCTTCTGCTCGGATTGTACTGTCGCAGTCATCTTTCGTACCTTGTTAAAACGTCTTGGGCACCTCGGTCTGGATACTTTAGGATTACCTCACGTTTTAGTGGCTTGGTAACTTCTTGGATCCTGTAGTGTTGTCCCGTGACACTTCTCTGTAGTGTCTGGTTGTTATAATATTTATTTACAATAATAATTACATTCTTTCTCATATCTTACAGTTATACAACACATTAGTTTACATAATACTGATTTCATTCTTTCACATATCTCACGATTATATACGCATTCATTCGCATGATAATAATAAGAATCACAATATGTACATAAGTTATATACATTGGGAGATACAATCTTCCCCATCACAATGGTGTACACAGCGTTACTGACACATTGTCACAATTGGCTGTGGTACTGAGCACTATCTACGTTGCAGTTTTTATACACCCTCTGCACTGTGCTCTGGTGTCGACTGGGTATTAGGTTCGTTGTATGGACATCTCAACAAAAGGTCTGCAAGACAGTTTTGTGAACCTTTTATGTGGTTAACCTCATAGCTATAGTCCTGCAGAAGAAGGGACCATCTTGCCACCCTGCTGTTACTAGGCGTTCCTCTGGTAACAATTGTCAGCGGAGTATTATCTGTTTCAATAATGAAATGTTTGCCTAACAAAAATCTAGAAAGTTTACGTACCGAAAATACCATGGCAAGAGCCTCGAGTTCTGGTGTACTGTAATTTCGTTCGCTGGTGTTCAGTTTTCGAGAGACGTAGTATACTGGGTACAAGATTTGGTCGTGTTCTTGGAGAAGCACACCTCCAATGGCTACGGAGCTCGCATCACATCTTAATCTAAAAGTAATATTCAAATTTGGCAATTTCAAAATAGGTGATTTAGAAAAATAAGAAAGAATTTTCGTAAATGCTGGCCTTAAACATTCACTGTTTACAATCACATTGGGTTGTTTATTTGTTAGTAGATCAGTGAAACATTTGGTCAATTCAGCAAAATGAGGAATAAACTGTCTATAATAGTTTAATAGACCTAACACACTTCGCAACTGTTTCTTAGTTGTCGGAAGCGACAATTTCAAAATTCTGGGCATGATGTTATCGTCAGTTGATATAAAGCCATTTGAGATCTTATAGCCCAAAAATGAAATTTCCTGAAAGGCTATATCAACTTTGGAAGGTTTTACAGTCAGTCCATGATGTCTAATCCTGTCAAATGTCTGCTGTAGTGCTGTTATGTGCTCTGCCATGTCCTTTGTGTGTATGCAAATGTCGTCCATGTACCAAATGATGTTAGCAATGTCTGTCAAAAGAATTCTTGTCATTCTGACGAAGGTAGCTGGTGCATTGACTAATCCGAAAAGTAGTTTACACCATTCGTATAAACCCCAAGGTGTGGCAAATGCAGTCAGATGTATACTATCAGGATGTACAGCTATCTGCCAGTAGCCTTTTGTCATGTCAAGTTTAGTAAAATAACGTGAGTCAGATAGTTCAGTCAAGATGTCTTCACAGTTGCTCATTGGTTCTAAATCCAACTGTGTAATACTGTTGAGTTTACGATAGTCCACACAAAGTCTAATAGTGTTGTCCTTTTTGCGTACCAAAACTATTGGTGAACAGAAATGAGATTGTGAACGTCGAATGATTTGATTTGTTTCTAAATCAATGATTTCTTGATGAAGTTTTTCTTTATAGTGTATAGGGATGGAGTATGGTCTACACTTAACAGGGACGTCAGATGTTAAGATGATTTGGTGTTGCACTAAATCTGTCTGTCCTGGGCTGTCAGAAAAGATCGTCCTGTAGTCTTGTATCAGTTGTCTGCAACTGTCAGTTTGTGTCTGAGTCAGTTTAGGATTTACCTTAATGTCTTGTAAGTTGGTCGTCGTGTCAAGACCTGGTGTCGGTATCTCGTCAGTGTCGTTGTCGTCCGTCTGGTCCACTATGGAGGTGCTTGCTGCAGTCTCTACTTGTTCGTCTTGCCTGTGGTGATAAGGTTTGAGCATGTTAATATGAAAAATCTTATGTTTGTCCCTAAATGCAATCTCGTAATCTACCGTCGAAATTTGTCGTAGCACTTTGAACGGTCCTTGCCATGAGTCAGTTAGGAGATGTCTATCACTTGGCAAAAGAAGAAGCACGTCCTGTCCTGGCGTCAGTGTAATAGTTCTATTTCCTCTGTTGGCATATTGCCGGTAAATAGCTCCTGATTTTTGGAGAGCTTCTTTGGCTAATATACATGATTTCATAATTCTATCACGCAATGATGTTACATGTTCATATGGTGAAATGGGTATAGACACAGTTGTACTTCCAGTCAACACAGCTTCATACAGAGATAATGGGCCGCGTGGTTGTGCACCATATAACATTTCGAATGGTGAGAACCCAGTGCTGGAATGGGGCACTTCCCTATATGCAAACAAAATGGCAGGCAGATAAGTATCCCAATCTTCAGGATGTTCTTGGGTTACCTTCGAGAGCATATGTTTCATATCGCCATTAATCTTTTCTACTATACCGGTCGAATGTGGGTGATATGGACTGTTGAAGCATTGTTTAACACCCAACATTTTGGTAAAGGCTTGTGTAGCCGAGGAAATAAATTGGCTACCCCGATCTGAAAGGATGGTATCAGGGAATCCTACCCTCGCAAAAATATGAAAGAACACTTCCATGATGTCGTTGGAAGTTATGTTCTTCATTGGAATCGCTTCTGGCCAACGAGTACATAGATCAATGAGTGTTACAATGTATCTATTACCTTTAGATGTTATATGGTTCAGAGGACCAACTATATCGACCGAGATCTTTTCAAACGGTCTACTAGCCAAATCAGTAACTTGCAATTCAGCTTGTGGGTGTTTACCCTTTTTGACAAGCTTTTGACAGATGTCACACGATCTGCAATACTGTTTGGTATCGTTGCAAAACTTTGGCCAATAAAATTGAGTAAGTAACCTTGCTCTAGTTTTAGCATAAGCCATGTGTCCTGCAAAGGGTATGTCATGAGCTATATTCAATGCTTGCTTGCGGTTTTCTAACGGTAGCACTGTTTGTTCTATAGTGCTGGAACCTTTGGTGTAGTACCGTGTTAGAATTCCGTTCTTGAGAGCAAAGTACCATTGAGCATTCTTTGCTACTTGTGGCTTTTGGCCTATAAGTTTAAAATACTTTTGCAGAGATCGATCGGCTTTCTGAGATGTTATAAACGTCTCCCTAGTTGTCTCAGGAGATGTTACAACAGGACTTACTCGTTGTAAAGCCTCTGTTTGATCGATTCGATCTTGCATCTGTGCAGTAGATCGAGTTACTGCGTTTACTACATTACAACGATCATTCTCATCACACATTGATGTTACATTCACACAATTACATGTATGTTCTGGCATAGCCAGGTTGGTATTTGTACATTCAATTACAGGTGGTAATACATCATGAATGGTGATTGGTGATGAAGGTGAAGTGGTAGTATCGATATTACAACTGACAGATGATGTATTGATGTCATGTGGTATGTCATTCACTTCCGGAAGGTTCCCAATGATAATATCACAGCAAGGATTGGTTAATGCTGCGCATTTCACCTTTCCTGTAAGGAATGGTGTAGTTATATATGCCCACGCAAGTGGATATTTCTCTATGTTCCCTGAGAATGTCCTGCATGTGACATATTTACCACTATATTGTGTTGGTAAAATATAATCTCTCTTTACACCAATGAGAGTACTCCCGCTATCACGTAAGACTGTGGCAGCTTTACCATTAACATACCCCTGGTGTATGTTTAGTATACCTTTGGAGTTTACTACCGAATTGGCCTCACTGGTAATAGGTATAGAATGGCCGCATGTTAACACGCCATCCTCATGAAATTGATCACAAATGGTACATTTTTCCTGATGGAACACTTCAATGGAGTGTGCCGAGTTTACTGGGTGATCTTGTACACTTTCATCTTCTGACGAAGAAATGTCAAACATGGCTGCATTAGCCCTTTTTGTCATTGACTTGGCTTTACAATCTTTACGCCAGTGACCAAAAGCCTTACAAAGATAACATTTTGTAAGTTTTTTGTAGTTCTTCCTCTCTTTCTCTTGCTTAGAAATGTAATTATGCAAGTAAGCAGTGTACCCAGGATGTTGGTCGCACATATCATGCTCATTGTGTGCATAGTTGCAATATTTACACTGATATAATTTCTCTGCAGTTTGCCTATAAGGTCTTTGTTTGCTATTTGACCCTGCCTGATATTTGCCATATGTAGCTGCTGCTACAAAGTCTGTGCTGGTCAGACCACTAGAGAAACAATGCTTATTGGCTGCAAAATAACCAGAGCCACGCCTTTCAATCTGTTGAACACTTTCACACTGACATTCCAACAAAAATTTAGAAAAGGGAGCTGGGAGAGATGCAATAATCTTATCTCTCAACATAAGGTCAACCAATTTATCATAACTTCCATTTACTTTAGCTGCTGACAGTCATTTAGAAAAAATATTTTGAATTTCTGAGATGTAATCAGAGAACGTGTGTGTTGGCTTAGGAGACAACTTCCTAAACTGTTCTCTATAACCTGATTCATCTAGCAAAAAATGTGACATAATTTTTGCTTTAATGTAAAGATAATCTTCTTTCAGGTCATTTGGGATAGACTCTATGACTTTAAGAGGTTCCCCAGAAAGACTTCTTACATATACTATCCCCCATTCAGGTTTTGGGATTTTGTAATGATCCATAACAAATTCAAAATTTTGGGTGAATGCTGCTATGCAATCACCTGTGTTGTAACTTTTGATCAGACCTTGGTACTTCTTATGAGGTTGATCTTTGTCTGTTTCTCTATTAGGGGTGTACCGGATTTCGGCTCCGGCTCCGGCAAATCCGGAATCCGGCCATTTTTACAAATCCGGCTTCGGCTCCGGCTCCGGTCCAGTTTTGCCGGATTTAGGCCGGATTTGTGTTGCCTAGTCACGTGAATTTTCTGTACATGTTTCATGAGGCCACGTCGAATTTTAGGCAATAGCACAGTAGCACTTCCGGTTTACTATTTCTCGCTGATGTAAATAAGAATTTTAAGAAAAAAAACACTCATTTTGAATTTTAATGGTGCATTACTTCATGAGTTTGTGGGACTTGAATATTTATTTTCGTAAATTTCTTTGGTCTTGCCCATAAAATAAAATGGCATCAAAATCTAAGTCATACAGCGCCGTTTGGGATTACTTCAAGGTTAAAGACGATGATTCAGCGAAGGTAATATGTAAGTTGTGTGACAAACAGTTATCGCGTGGACGATCAGATCGCCCCAAAGACTTCTCAACATCATCAATGCAGACCCATTTGCGATCGATGCACAAGAAAAGCTATGACGAAATGATGGAAAAGAAAGCATCACTGAAGGCCAGTGTATTGGCGACAACATCTATGATGAATCTGGGACCGTGTTTGCACAAAGCAAGCAGCAGTACCCAGCAGTCAATTGTGCAGGCATGGGACCGGGCCAAAATTTGGGACATCAACAGTCCCAATGCTAAACGCATTCATGCTGCCGTAGCCCGAATGATAGCCATAGATATGGAGCCTTTTCAAGTAGTGGAACGACCAGGTTTCAGAGAGTTGATGCATACAATGGAAAAAAGGTATGAATTGCCTTCAAGAAAGTACTTTGCTGAACATATCATTCCTGACATGTGTAAACGCCTGAAGGTAAAAATTGCAGCAATGATATCTGACACTGATTACATATCATTCACAACAGATACGTGGACAGCTGAACACACCACTCAGTCATTTATGGGCCTCACTGGCCATTGGTTAACAGACTCCTTCGTTCTCCGCAGTGTAGTCTTCCATTGTACTGCATGTGATGAACATCACACGGCCACAAACTTGCTTGCACATTTTGAAATGATGCTGGATGAGTGGTCAATTGCACGTGAGAAGTGCCATGTTGTTGTGAGAGACAATGCATTCAACATAGCCAAATGCTTTCGTGATGGCAGCTATTCAAGTGTTGGATGTTTTGCACACACACTGCAGCTGTGTGTGCGTGATGGTCTTTTGAGTCAAAAGTATGTTGCTGGCATCATCAGTACTGGAAGAAAATTGGTAGGACATTTCAAACACTCTTCTTCAGCAACCAGTCGTTTGCATGAACTTCAAAATGAATTAAACCTACCACAACATCAGCTTATCCAGGACGTGACAACACGATGGAACTCAACGTTCTATATGTTACGACGTCTGTTAGAACAACGGCGCAGCATCAGCCTGTACTGTGTTGAAAATTTTGAAATTGATTCGGTAACTGGGCTAACGGCACAACGGTGGGCAGTCACGGAGAATGTGGTAGCTACTTTGGCACCATTTGAAGAAATCACACGTGAAATAAGTGCAGCTCAGGCATCAATATCAGTTGTGATCCCATTAGTGAAAACACTCATGGCTTTCCTCCAGAAAGAAGGTAGTGATGCTGGGATCAAAACTATGAAAGCAGCCCTGCTTGAAGCTGTTAGCAGCAGATTTGCGGACATTGAATCCAACAGTATTTACACCTGTGCCACACTACTGGATCCTCGATTCAAGCTGTGCTTCTTCTCCGAACGTGGTAGAAGTGATGCACGAGCCCATCTGCTGTTAGCAGCTAACTCCATTATTGATTCAGCAAACACAGTCAGTCCACAGGATCCATCAGCTACTATTAGTAGTAGTAGTACTAGTGTTTTGACTTCTGTGAGCACTGCCACACAGTACGAGTCCAGATAATGGAGCTGTTTTGACACAATTGTCGAGGAAAATCCCACCGCAGATCGTTCTGCAAGTGCCGAAGGCAACAGCATTAACACTGAGGTGACACAGTACCTGTCAGAGCCACTTCAAACTCGACAGTCAGATCCAGTTTCATGGTGGCATGCCAATAAGCAAAGATTTCCAAGCATGGCTAGACTGGCGCAGGTATTTCTTGCACCACCACCTACAAGTGTGCCATCGGAAAGGCTGTTCAGTACTGCAGGAGACATTATCACTGACCACCGTAGTAGCCTTTTACCAGAAAATGCGGAGACGTTGATTTTCCTGAAATACAACTCGTCTCTTCTTGACTCTGAGAGTTCAACTTCACAGCCATAATGAAGACTGACTGAAATAGTGAAATTACTAAATGAATGTATTTCAATAAATTCAATCTGTTCAGTGTACTGTTGTTGTGAGTTGTAACTGAGCTGATAATTTGCCAACTGAAAACAATGTGAAAACTAAAAACTGAAACTGAAAACTAACAATTAAAATTACTAAATTAGCATTATGTGCTTATGTATTATGTTTCATCTTGAACTTATGGAACTTAATATTACTTAATTACTTATTCTACTGTGAATGTAATTATTTTACATTTAAATGATTTAATATGAGTATATGTCATCATTGTCATGTCTATAGTAATGAACTGCAGTAATGAACAGTCGAGTGACTCCACTCACCTAAGTCAAGTGATGTAGTAAGTTATTTTATTTTTATTTTTTTATTTGTAAATCCGGCTCCGGCTCCGGCCGGAACTCACTTCATAAATCCTGCCAAATCCGGCTCCGGCCGGATTTCAAAAATTTGAATCCGGTACAGCCCTATTCTCTATTCACTTTCTCTTTAGAACATTCAGCTTTAAGTTGTTCAATTTTCATTTGTGTTTCTTGCTCTTCTTTCTTACTTTGTGCTAAGATCTCAGCTTGCCTCACTGCAGCTTCTGATTGTGCTTGTTGAAGCTTTAGAGCAGCATCTGATTGTGCCTGTTGAAGCTTTAAAGCAGCTTCTGCTTGTGCATATTGAAGCTTTAGAGCAGCTTCTGATTCTGCCTCTTTACTTTTCAGAGCCCTTTCGGCTGCTCTCTCATCCCTCTCACTAATTTGCTCTTGTTTCAAACAATATTCTGCATATTTACTTTCACTCCATGCTCTCAATCCCTCACCAGACATATTCATTTTTAAACCCATTTCAATGCAATCGTTTAAAGAAGACATGATGAACAATAGGTATGATGGAATAAATATAAACAAAATTACTTATGATGTTAGTAAGTTACAAATATTTATAGCACAGTTAATGTCTAACGAAAGTATAAAGAAAGCTGGAAAAAAATTTTATACTCAAGTAATCCTTGGGTACTGTGCTGTTCAGTGGTGCTCGAAATCACACTGGAACGTCTTTCGGGTTGACGCACAAAAAATTTTTGAAGTTCATCAGACTCAGGTAAAGTTGTCACAAAAACCCTGTACTTTTTAAACTAAACGAAATTTAGAACGTTTGTAAATGTATGGTGTGTGTAATGTCACTAAAGTCTGTAAAGGTTTGTATGCTGTCAAGTATTATTGTTAGTCGTTACCACTTTCAACCACTTTCACGCTCACACTACCTCTACTCAATGACATTCTAGGGCACGGCCGCCATTTTGGATTTTAGGTACAAAATTTGTTGAATTTAGTGCTAAGTCTGAAGACGCCACGGTTGGCTTCAAATAATATCTTCACACTTATAATTTAATTAAATCAACTCTATTAATTCGTTACTTTACCTTAATCTATGACTTGCGCACTTCTATCGGCATGTTCACATTCGCTTCAAACTCGGACAAAAAAAATTTATACGTTCGCATTTGATTCAAAACCCGGACGAAAGCCACCACATTCGCACTTGTCAGAGTCTTGCATAACACAAGACTAGTAGCTCGTTTTCTGGCAAGTGTGAAGTAATATCAAACTATCAAATCACACGAAGTGAATATCCGAAAGTATTATTCACACGCTTTATTGGCGCGTTGCATTAATTATCGCACAAACATTGCGCACTGACAATCTACAGCAATCATTTCAACATGAACAAGATCACTACAATACATAATAATACATGCAAGCAATAAACATCTCACTTACAGTTAAACTTATACAAGCATTCGACTCAGTCTCCCACTGTCGTACAGGCTAGCTCTCAAGGCAGATTCAAACTCGACTCACATTCCCTTGCGACCTGTCCCTTCAACGATCTCAGCCCGTCTGCCAGTTCCTACACGCTTACACGCACACGTCAGCTGGTGTCCCCTGCACGGTTCACGGGGTGAACTCAATTGCTGTGCGTGGCTACCTATCCGGGCGTCGGTAACGACGCCGCGTTCTCTCTGCCGTGTTTCACATTACTCAGGGTTGCGTGTTGTTATGTTGTCTGGCGTTGGTACAGACAACGCGTCGCAACCTCGGGTGTGAGACCTTGACAATTACTATCCAATAGTCCGATCGTTGGAACAAAATTCAATAACACAGACACAATTCTAGCACAATTAATTAAGAATTATTGTTAGTGTGTCCCTAGGTAAGACAAGCACTGCTAGTACAGCTCCTTTTCTGGGTAGATATGGTAAAAACTGGTTCATCCAGTTCTCTAAACTATGGGTAAAGCTGGGGCGACCATCCCCGACACAGCGCGACAACATGTGGCGGATCGTTGAACGGCCTCTAGATATAGAGGTTAGCTGCGAATACCCAATAAGCAGCCGCGGAAGAACTGGCGGTGGGCACAGAGGGCGAGGCGGGATCTCAGGGTGGATGAGTTCCTTAGAAAATACCTCTTATGCTCGGAGACGTGCCTGCCAAGCGAGTCGGGGCGCTCTAACCCCTCTCCCGGGTAGGTGGAACCCGTTAGCTTTGGACAGCAGTCCATCTAGGAGATGGAAAACTCCAAATATAAACCCCCAATGCCAAGACCGGCCACACGCCACAAAATATAAACAAGTGTGAACGGGAGTTTCCCCATGTGTACACCAACGTGGACAGAGTGGACAAGAGCTCTAGGGAAACGAGAATACGTCAGAGACAGCAACAAGGATACGCTGTGAAAGTTGTGATTCAGAGCGGACGTGTTGATGTGAGCTCCGGTGAAGGTGACACCTGGATGTGGCGATCTCCTGCATGACGCGGCTTGAAATCAGAAGGAAGATTTATTGAGGACATTCAACTGAAGAATGAACCATGAACCAGGGAATAGCAAAGCCACCCTAGACATATATTTGCGAGTATTCAAATGACTGCAACTTAGCGGAATGGGAGCTCGAGGATAGGAGTAAATTTAGCGCTAAGGGCCGATTCTGCATCAGGAATCACCTAGCCGACTTCATCCATTTAGAGTCATCACCATGTCTGCGACAGATTAAAGATCTGGAACGGTTAGTCACGATTGTTAATAATTTTATCATTTTTGTCCAGATGTTATTGTTGTCGAAATAACGGCAGTAACACAGTTTGGCACCCAAGTTCAAGGTGGACCAGCGTGATGAGGAACTGGATGGCCGTGGGTTAACTGGTCGTGAACATTGGACGTCTGGCAGGCGTGAGGGGCAGCACCAGGCGTTTGGACTTCTGCGGGACATCCCCTGCCTCTCCCCTAGCAAGCAGGCACTGGTAGGGTGACCGTTTATTTCCTGCAATATCCAATCTTTGCCTATGGATTTATTTAAACACGGGAATCGTCGCCGGAGCTACGGAGCACGTGCTCTGCGCTTCACACATCCCTCAGAGGCTAGCGAAGAGAGAGTGAGGTGGAGAAGACGAGGAAATGGTGTGAGAAGACGGCATAGAAATAGGAGGGCAGGCGCAAGGAGAACAAGACGAAAAGTGGAGAGACAAGGTTTCAAATATGTAAGAGTGGAATACTGGAATTGTCGCAGTGCCAGACAGAGAGGTCCTGTATTGGAAATACCATTGCCCTGGGTACGTCAGTTATATAAACTCTACTGGGCAGAAGAGATATGGACAAGGTCTGCTGGTGAAGGAAGGAGTGAAGCATGTGGTACTTGACTTGAGCCAGTGGAATCACAGTGCAAGAGAGGTCCAGGGTATACAAATGGAGATTGGTGGCTTAAGTTGGAACATCATAAATGTATATGCCACAGTGGACTGTTTTGTCAGAAAGGAACACTGGGACTGGCTTAAGGAACTGGAGGAATTACCAGGTGATAGGCTACTTATATGTGGAGACTTCAATGCAAGGAACAGAGATTGGGATAGTAGTGGAGAAAACCGACAGGGAATTGCCCTTGCGGATGCCATGGTGGACTCCAATGTGGTCTGCGTAAATTATGGTAGGCCGACAAGAATGGCAATGAGGCCTGGCGACGCAGACACAGCTATTGACTTGGCACTTGTCTCCCAGTCATCAGTCCTTGATGTAAAGTGGACAGTTTTGAATGACCATGGGAGTGATCACATGCCATGCTCAGTCCTGATCTCTAAACCCAGGAAAGTTAAAGCTGGGAGAGCGCGCAAAACCTTCCGGTATGAGTGGACCGATTGCCTTCTCGGACGCCTCAGACTAGGGGCATGCAACAGGACTGAACTCCCTTTTTTCAGCCCCCATGGTGGACCCCAGAAGTAGACCAGGCTTGGAAAGCAAAAAGAGCTGCAGTGAAGCAGCTAAAGAAAGTGCGACAGACACTTCGAAGCTCGCGAGAGGAAGTGGAAACAGCGGAAAATGTCAAGAAAGACAAGGTGGATGTTTTCAAGTGCTGTGCTGCAGAGGCCAAAAAGGCAAAATGGAAATGTTTCATGAAGGATATTGGAGGTGACAAAACACTGCGAAAATCCTGGAAACTGCACAGGCAAATGCAGAGAAAAGATCGGCCTATGACATTGGGAACAATTTATAGAGATGATGGTGTGCGCGTGACAACAGACAAAGAGAAATGGGAGATTTTTAGAGCAGACCAATCATAATGATGCGGACACCAGGGATGCAGTTAGAGAGGAGTTATCTGGCACTATGAAGAATATGCAGTATGAAGACATCATACGGGTGGAAGATGTTAAACACATTTTGAAAAAGGCAAAAGACACGGCACCAGGGTCCGATGGGGTCAGGTATGGTCACATGAAGGGTTTGAGCGATGCAGACCTGGAGGAGATGACCGACTGCTTTAACCAGAGCATTAGGACAGCATCAATACCGCAGGATTGGGTGCACAGCTATCTCATCCCTCTCCCAAAACCATTCAAGGACCAGTCAAAGCTTAGCGGATTTAGAATCATCACCCTTCAAAATACATTTGGGAAGGTTCTAGAGAAGATAGTCGCTGTCAAGCTGCAAGAGTTTTTGGAAAGCGGGAAGCTTCTTCCAAGAGGCCTGGGGAGCTACAAGCCAGGAAAAGATACCTGGTCAAATGCAGCCACTTTTGCCTTTGATGTTTATGAGGGGTTCCAGAGTAGACAGGAAACGATGGCGGTAGCGCTTGATCTCGAGGATGTGTACAATTGAGTTCGCTATGATATTTTGATGACCGCACTTATGGAGAAGGGGGTCAATCCCTAGTTGGTGAACTGGATAGCAGCCGTCCTGCATTCTCGTCGAGTTGCTCTCCGTCTGGGTGCATGGACCTCAGAGCCACATATGTTAACCCCGGGACTGCCACAGGGATCTGCAGTCTCACTGGTGCTCTTTTATGTGTATACGAGCAAGATTGCAAATCTAGAAGCACCAGGGGTTGGAAGAATATTAACATTTGCAGATGATATTCTTGCATATAGGCAGGGGAGAGATAGGGAGCAAACAGCCCAGGAGTTACAGGCGACAGTGGATAAAGTGATTGACTGGTGCACAGAAATGAGTGCTGTCATCCACCCGGAAAAGGCGGCTGATTTGTGGTGCTCTCTGGACAGCAGGATTGTAAGAGCTGATGTCCCAAGCCTCGCGATAGATGGTAGAAATGTCAGCAGAGAGAACAAACTGAAGTATCTGGGGATCACATTTGACAGGAGCATATCCTGCAAGGACCATGTCGAGACGGTTGTGACAAGGTCTCAAAAGGGACTCAATGCACTTAAAACTATGGCTGCAATGGACATAGAGCAGAGAATGCTTTTCACACTATACCAGCACTTGATCCTCTCAGTAATTGATTATGGATTAGGTCTGCTCACTGTCTCAGAGTCAGCTGGTGAAGTTAGAGCGCATACAGAACAAAGCTATGCGGGTCATTCTGCGATGCACTAGAGACACCCCAGTAGTGTGTTTGCGTTACATTCTTGGTCTGCCGACTGCTGCTTGTAGGCTCAAGGTGATGCAGGCGAAGGCATACCTCAGAGTAGCTGCAGACACAGACCATCCACTGCATGAGGCGCTGGATGCAGTTACGGGTCATCGACTGATAAGAGGGAAATCATGGATGGCTCAGGCAGAGGATATGATCAGACAGGTGTGCCCCTTGGAGAACATTAGGCGTGGAGACGAGTGGGTCAGAGTGCCAGCGGAGCAGTCAGACTTGTGCAGAGTTATAATCACATTAAGCCGGGAGTGCAGGGAGTGGCCAGCAGGGCCACGGAAGTGGAAATCCAGCAACTAATTCAGGACAATGCTCACTCAGGTGATGTGATTATCTACACAGATGGTTCAGTGTCAAGAGGTGAGAGAAGTGGCTGGGGGTTCATAACCAACGCTAATGGTTGATGCTTGGGGCAGGAGAGCCTGGCATATGATACCACAAAAGCCAGCTTAAGAATGGAGGTGGAGGCAGTCACTGTTTATCCGCTGGATGGAGCATAAGACACACACACACATCGTGATTGTAACTGACTCAGAAAGCATGCTGATGAGGGTGAGGACAGGCAGGCTTCGTGCGGAGTGGCTTGCTTCGCTTCGGAGGTCACGGGTGACAAGCATCGCCTGGATCTTTTCTCCGGGGCATGCCAGTGTGCTGGGAAATGAACAGGCGGACAGATTGGCTGGCTCTGCAAAACTTGGTGGAGTATTGATACATGACAAGGCAGATGTGGTTGCGGCCTTGTGGGAGCACGTGCACACCTCGGAGGAGCAAATGGATTACCATGGTCTGGCAAGAATGAGACAGCGAGGAGTGACGAGGGGATCTGGCCGACGCTCAATGCTCAGAGGAAAGGCGAGACAGACTTATAATCAGATTGCTACTGGTACTATTAGTGTTGGAACTCTTCACTGGCTGCTGAGGATGGAGCACTTATGGGAATGCCCTGAATGCTGTGATGTTGATTCCTAAATCAATCAATCAATCAATTAATCTAAACTATGGATATCTGAGTAAATTCTACGGTTGACTAGCTGTTGCTGTTTAGTTGTTGGCTGCTAGACTTAATGTAGGATACATGGGGTGGTAATGCTACTTAGGTTTATCCTCGTGTGGCAATGGCAGTCCTGAGTGGCAACTATAAAGGTGAACATTTTCCTCATTCACTGAGGAATCGCTGCACTTAGGCCAGGGATGTTCCCCATCTTGGGAGCATTACTTATACCAACTGACCACCTCCCATATGTTTTAATATAATGGACAGCATAATTGTACTCCTAACAAAAAAAATTAGAAAACACATCCTCCCAAAATTTGGAACAATTACAACTACATAGGGATAAGTTAGCCAGACTTTTGTCTGCTGCATGTATTGTCCCTTACATGAGAGGACTTGACCAACGCCCCACATGACATAGGCATCCCTCTAGCATGTCTGCAGGGCATGTCTGAACTCTTTCGTGCACCGAGCCTCAAACTCATTAGTACACTCAACCACCCAATGGTCCATAGTACTGACATAGTCACATCATCCCGGTAACTATTTGCTTTTCCCAGGGCAGAGTGCCGCAATATATTTTTCCCACACACATATAAATATATATGTTGTATAAAAGGCATGCACATCAATATATGGAAGAAATATATTATAGAAAAGATATTAAAGTATTATCAAACATAGATTATCTTGATAATTTTTCTCATTAATTATGAACTATGTGAAATAGTTAAAGAAAGATAATTCAATATTTATCTTATAAACAGGTCGCCTCATATGACAAAACTACTAATATCTTTATCAGACCGAATATACTTTATTCTCCACATGGAATGGGTTCAAATCCCTTCACATTAGTTATGACTGAGACAAAGGGAGTGCTATGTAGCTGAATCGTGGCTCGTCTGTGCAGCCACAGTGACAGAAGCAAGCAGGAACAAGTATCACATGAAAATAGCAACCAAGCCAATGTCCTTGCCATTATTTAGTTATTTATTGTTGTCAATCATCGCCGCACTTCAGAATGATCAATTGCCGACAGGTGAGGGCGGACATACGAGAAACATCTATCAATCTAACAATGTTCAACACTACAGTATAGTTCGTATACAAATGGTATTTCTAGCCTCAACTTACGGACTGACTTGCCCTTGACATCGGCCATGTGTCGTGTTCAACTGCCGTTCACTCGGCGTGCTGATTATCGAGCTTGACTGGCTGTACAATTAGTCGCTCTGCTTATGCGACATACTTTTGCCGCAGACTGAAGTGACATTCCAACTTTGGATTAATGTCAACTTCATGTCGCTTGGCTTCTGTACTTGTTTAACTGCCTTTATCGTGACGTTTTCGTGCTTGCACCAAAACGTCTTGCACATTTTTCCTTCTAATGCCGTGCAAATTGTGTCTTACAATCCATAGCCTGATCCAGGTATATGGCAAGAATTACGATTGCCCAGTCAAAAACTATCCTCTCTCTCCATCTCTTTGTTCATATTCAAACTTAGCATCAGTAGCCTTGAAGACGTCTTGCTGTGTTTGAATGCCAGCATACATTTCCCCCACCCACATTTTTTTTCTTGAAAATAGCAAGGCAGATCACACCACCAAAAACGACCAACACTACAGCTATTGTAATATAACAGGCAGGTGAGCGACATCCAATATCAGTAGTTGTGGTTACATTGCACAGCGGGTGGTTGGTGGCAAGAGTCACGGTTACTTCAGTAGTCACACTTCCAGTACTGACTGTTGCCTGAAAAATATCAAAATAAGACTCATTTTAATATTATCATCACTGTCATCATGTGGCCTATTATTACCACAGACACTTAACACTGACAATAACAATGGATCTAAAGACATCAATGTGGGAAGGCTGTACACGACACTGCCCAGGCAACAAGTTAATACAGGACAACCCACCCACAAAAGGATATTTATAGCATCTGTGATTCTGGTATACCCCTCTGTTGTATCTCCATCATGAATTGGTAGAGGAGCTTGTGTGTTCCAGCGACCCCAAGAGCTATGCCAATGCTAGTGTAGCTACAGGTAGCATGTCACATGTCGGAGAGGTCAAGGGTAGGAACCAGATGATGTGAGACACAAACCTGCTGCCTTGTAGGTAGACTGGGGACAGTTAAAGGCTAGGTAAAATAAACCTGAAACAACGCCTGTCAAAATCAGATGTACTGAGTCACAGTGTAATGTAACTCACTTATGAGTATGTCACAAATTACTAGAAACTAAATTATGGAAATTCCCACGAGGCAGTGACAGCGCCAGGCTCCCTCCCTGTCATGAAGAGGTCCACCCAATGCTACCTGTTGTCAACAGTCCCTGTTCTGTGGAGTCATGGCACTTAGACCTACTGACCAAAGTCCCGGACATTCAACATATTATAGTGGGATACCAAAGGAGTCCCTAAATTAAAAATGTCCCCTTAACAAATCATCTGTATGTAGACAAGATTAATGTGACATGCATCCAAGAGATCACTTCAAAGCCCATCACAGAATTTCTGTCTCAGACACGTGTAGGAATACAATCTATTCCTGATTTTATTAGCGGTAATCAATCAGGTGCCGTCTTCACAATGAAGGTTGGTTGCAATGGATTTTCAACACTGTCTGTTTATTGCCCTGACTGTACATTTTGGCAAGCTAATGTTCGTCCATCTCTTGATGTTATCTTCCCACTTGTAGCCTTGTCTACCTCTTGTAGCAGTAATAGTAATAGAGAGGTCTTATTTTGAGGTGTTTGTGAGAATGCATTTGACTGTTCTTTTAGTGCATTATCTGGCCATTTGTTGTCTGGCAACTGACTAACATCAACTAATGCTTTTTGAAAGTTGGTATTCATTTCTCTTAGGCTGTTCTTGATACCATCACTCCATCTTTTACGTATTCTTCCCCCTTGCTCCATATCCATTATATTTCTTCAAAGTGGAGTCTCCGTGGCGAAGTGGTCAAGCCGTTTGACTCGGGCTCTGAAGGTTGTGGGTTCGATTCTGGGCGGTGTACTTCGGTTCACGAATGAAATTTTTCTGAGACTCTTGTGGGTCGTCGCTAGAGCTACTGAGTTCACGCTTTGTGCGACGCTTTCCTAGCTGCGTAAAGAGGCCGAGCCATATGGGTTAAAACCCAGTGCAATGAAATCGACCCTGTTGACTTTTATTTTATGTGTCTCTTTGTGGCAGATGGTACCAGGGCTTTCTTGTGAAGTGGTCAAGTCATTTAATCTGTTGTTCCTTAATGAAGTGTATGACTGGTTTCAGACTGAGTCCTCTAATTTCCTCACAACTAATGAGCGCAAAATTATAACAACAGAGATGAGACGCCTTAATTAGTTAGTTAGTTGGATATCCTTTATAGTATGTAGCAGTCAACCCCAGCATTTCTTAGCTGTTTGTGATTCCTGGGCAAGTTTAAATTTAGTAGTTTAATTAGAGGTATAAAAATTCATGTGTTAATGCTTGCCTTGTTTCCAGGGACTGCTGCGACTTGTGTGTGAACTGCTCTGTTGGGTCTACAGTCTTGATCATTTGTACCATGAACATCACCATCTGCGTATCACAGGAGAAAACGTATGAAAATTTTTTTTTAAAAAGGACTCAAGTAGTCAAATGAAAAGGAAATTATATAACACGGGGGTCACCCCTCTTATGTGTCTCCACCTTCAAGAGGTGATCCAGTGACCCCAAGAGCTATGCTGACAATATCACAGCTACTGGTAGGGTCTCCCATGTCAGACACATCAAGGGATATGAACCAGATGAAGACAGATACAAATCTGCTGCCTTGTATGTAGACTAGAGACAGTCAAAGGCTAAAAAGGCGAACCCCAGACAAATGCTTGTCAAAATCAGATGTACTGAGCTACAGGCTTGATGAAATAATGCAACACAATTCACCAAATGATGTCATAAAACTTTTCACTAAAATACTTTGGCCACATCATCCTCACAGTGGTTTAGACAGAACAGTATTGGATGACATGGTGCCTGGAGGATTATGCACACGCCAGCCAGCATGAGGTGGGCACAGGACATAAACTGATCAAATACCATAGGATGATCAATTATCTTAAGCGACTTTCCATATCTGTCATGGGCATATATATCGCTGAAATATTGTCATTGCGAAATGTTGCTTCAATGAAAATATAAATACAGTACTTTTAGGTCATATTTATATTTTAATTGAAGCAACATTTTGCAATGACAATGTTTCAGACAGGTCATAATTGTGACACAGCCCTACTTCCCATTTCCCGCCATCCGTTTATGTTCGGTAGACACATACTGTCTGTTTGGCATTGAATCTGTTAAAGACATCTCGGGTATGAATATCCATGAGGCGGGACAAATGGTGAAGGATCTAGAGTCTTTCAGTTAGGCTGAGATGAAAGCAACATTCTGCAATAGACTAGTTACACAGATCTTGGTTTTAAGAAATGACATCATGGCACTACACACAAACATAAAGGTGCTCTCTCTCCCTCAGACAATGTTGTAAAGTGCAGGCGCTGATTATTCCAGTAACACACCGGTTGTACACATGTTGCTACATTTCGGTTGTACATGTTGCTACATGCTGGTTGTACACATGTTGCTACAAGGTGGTTGCAAACATGTTGCTACATTTCAGTTGCACGCATGTTGCTACATTTCGGTTGCACGCATGTTGCTACATGCTGGTTGTACATATGTTGCTACATTTCATTGTACACATGTTGCTACATTTCGGTTGTACACATGTTGCTACATGCCAGTTGTACACATGTTGCTACATGTCGGTTGTACACATGTTGCTATATGCCATTTGTACACATGCTGTACATTTTGGTTGTACACATGTTGCTATGCTGGTTGTACACATGTTGCTACATGCTGCTTGTATACATGTTGCTACATGCTGGTTGTATACATGTTGCTATACGCCAGTTGTACACATGTTGCTACATGTTGGTTGTACACATGTTGCTACATGCCGGTTGTATACATTTTGCTACATGCCAGTTGTACACATGTTGCTACATGCCAGTTGTACACATGTTGCTACAAGCCAGTTGTACACATGTTGCTACATGCCAGTTCTACACATGTTGTTACATTTCAGTTGTACACATGTTGCTACATTTCAGTTGTACACATGTTGCTACATGCTGGTTGTACACATGTTGCTAACTGTCAGTTGTACACATGTTGCTACATGCTGGTTGTACACATGTTGCTAACTGTCAGTTGTACACATGTTGCTAACTGTCAGTTGTACACATGTTGCTACATGCTGGTTGTACACATGTTGCTAACTGTCAGTTGTACACATGTTGCTACATGCTGGTTGTACACATGTTGCTAACTGTCAGTTGTACACATGTTGCTACATGGCAGTTGTACACATGTTGCTACATGTCAGTTGTACACATGTTGCTACATGTCAGTTGTACACATGTTGCTACATGTCAGTTGTACACATGTTGCTACATGCCAGTTGTACACATGTTGCTACATGCCAGTTGTACACATTTTGCTACATGCCAGTTGTACACATGTTGCTAACTGTCAGTTGTACACATGTTGCTACATGCTGGTTGTACACATGTTGCTAACTGTCAGTTGTACACATGTTGCTACATGCTGGTTGTACACATGTTGCTAACTGTCAGTTGTACACATGTTGCTACATGGCAGTTGTACACATGTTGCTACATGCCGGTTGTACACATGTTGCTACATGCCTGTTGTACACATGTTGCTACATGCCGGTTGTACACATGTTGCTACATGCCGGTTGTACACATGTTGCTACATGCCAGTTGTACACATGTTGCTACATGCTGGTTGTACACATGTTGCTTCATGTCAGTTGTACACATGTTGCTACATGTCAGTTGTACACATGTTGCCACCTGCTGGTTGTATACATGTTCTTACATGTCAGTTGTACACATGTTGCTACATGCTGGTTGTACACATGTTGCTACATGTCAGTTGTACACATGTTGCTACATGCTGGTTGTACACATGTTGCTACATGCCAGGTGTATGTTGCTACATGCTGGTTGTACACATGTTGCTACATGCCAGGTGTACACATGTTGCTACATGCTGGTTGTACACATGTTGCTACATGCCAGTTGTACACATGTTGCTACATGCCAGTTGTACACATGTTGCTACATGCTGGTTGTACACATGTTGCTACATGCTGGTTGTATACATGTTGCTACATGTCAGTTGTACACATGTTGCTACATGCTGGTTGTACACATGTTGCTACATGCCAGGTGTACACATGTTGCTACATGCTGGTTGTATACATGTTGCTACATGTCAGTTGTACACATGTTGCTACATGCTGGTTGTACACATGTTGCTACATGCCAGGTGTACACATGTTGCTACATGTTGGTAATACACATGTTCCTACATGTCAGTTGTACACATGTTGCTACATGCTGGTTGTACACATGTTGCTACATGCTGGTTGTATACATGTTGCTACATGTCAGTTGTACACATGTTGCTACATGCTGGTTGTACACATGTTGCTACATGCCAGGTGTACACATGTTGCTACATGCTGGTTGTACACATGTTCCTACATGTCAGTTGTACACATGTTGCCACATGCTGGTTGTATACATGTTCCTACATGTCAGTTGTACACATGTTGCTAGATGCTGGTTGTATACATGTTGCTACATGTCAGTTGTACACATGTTGCTACATGCTGGTTGTATACATGTTGCTACATGTCAGTTGTACACATGTTGCTACATGCTGGTTGTACACATGTTGCTACATGCCAGGTGTACACATGTTGCTACATGCTGGTTGTACACATGTTGCTACATGTCAGTTGTACACATGTTGCTACATGCTGGTTGTATACATGTTGCTACATGTCAGTTGTACACATGTTGCTACAAGCTGGTTGTATACATGTTGCTACATGCTGGTTGTATACATGTTCCTACATGTCAGTTGTATACATGTTGCTACATGTCAGTTGTACACATGTTGCTACATGTCAGTTGTATACATGTTGCTACATGCTGGTTGTATACATGTTGCTACATGTCAGTTGTACACATGTTGCTACATGCTGGTTGTACACATGTTGCCACATGCCAGTTGTACACATGTTGCTACATGCTGGTTGTACACATTTTGCTACATGCCAGGTGTACACATGTTGCTACATGCTGGTTGTACACATGTTGCTACATGTCAGTTGTACACATGTTGCTATATGCTGGTTGTACACATGTTGCTACATGCCAGGTGTACACATGTTGCTACATGCCAGTTGTACACATGTTGCTACATGCCGGCTGTGTGGCCAAGGAGTTACGGACACAAATCATAATTTCACATACCACATTCAAAACATAGCTGCGGAAGCATATCGTCTTGCTTTGGTTTTCATAAAATGGTATGAGTGTTGGTTTGTCAGAAAGAACTGATTTCGTACGAAGAAATCGCAAACAGTCAAAAAATTCTGGGGTTGACAGCGATGTCCTGTAAAGGATGTGCAACTAACTTTCACACAATGGTGATGGTATCACACTTTGTGGAGGTCAGCATGGCTGAATGGATCAGAACGCTTGTTCTTAAACATCCGGGGTGCTGATGCTGAGGTAGCAGGTTCAACCCCTACACTGGTCAGACTACAATGTTGACTTATCCTTGACTTGGGGATGTAAATTACAAGTACCTCTGAAGTCGACGTGGGTTCGCCTGATGGCGAGGGACATTGGTAATAGGGAAAGGTAATCCACACAAACTTCAGTCCAGTGCCACTAGAAGTATAGGGTGCATAGACTGTGCTTGAGCTCAAAGTGAGTGATGCAAAACAAAAAAAAAAGCAAATGACACTTTGCTGCACAATGACAGAGGTTTGCCCATGAGTGGCCAGGCCCTCAGTGGAAGAAAGAGAACAACACTGTAACTGATCATGCATGTCACAGAGGTGGCTGAGAAGGGTTTCACTTGCGACTGGCTGCCCAGTTGCAACATTCAACCCACTAGGAACAAATCTAAAGATCAGGACACAAGAAAAAACCCAGTCAACCTCAGAAAAGGGGGGCTCTTCACCTACAAGCAGTTTCAAATGATACAGAGAAAGCCACATGGAGTCTGCCGACTGACTTCCTTTCAATTAGGAAAATCTCCAGAGTTGCCACCTGGAATGTTAGAACTATTATGAATTGGGAAAGACAGCACAAGTGGTAGAATATGGGGACGGCACAGAGGAAGCTGAAAGAGAGAGGGTGTCTTGGCACATGTTTGGCGGGGGACTATATTCTAATGGAGAATAAAGGGCTGGAGGAGAAGACATAGAGGTTGGTAAGTCAACATGACCAAGACTTGTGGCATGACGTGTGGCTGTAGCTGACATTGCTAGCAGGGATAAAGTCAAGCTTTGATATGCAAACAAGATAGATAGGGAGGCATTAGTATATAGACAAGAGAAGTAGGCATTGGTATACAGACATATGTAGAGAGACAGTAGTATACACAGAATGGTAGTTAAGTGGACATTACCTAACTACTTATTTACCGAACAACCAACACACACGTAAATAAGACAGGTAGACAGATAGATATACATGCATACACACACATTAGTATGTACAGAATGGCATAAGACTATAGAGAAACAAGGCAAAGAAGACATACTAACATTGTAATTAAAGTAACAAGTTAATTAAAGTATTACCTGTCAGACTGTGGTCCTGATCTCCATTAAGGCATCCTATCTTTGTATCTGATGTTGGGGTGCATGGAATTAAGACATGCTGGTTTAGTCTGCGATTTGGTCTGCAACAACTCTTACACTTGCTATTCTGATGTTTATCTGCCTCCATAAAGGTGCCTAGCAGATGATGAAAAAAAATAATTGTAAAACATTCACATTGGAAACATTGTAAAATGGATGTTGTAAACATAAACAATGCATATTACAATAATATGAGACAGGCAGGCAGAACATACACACATAGATACACACACAAATATAAACACATCCATACACACCCACCCACTCACTCATGACTGTACCCCAGGCTAGAAGTGGAATAACTAATCAAGACTGTAAGATAACTCTACAACCCAACTCACACAGAACAATGCTCACATCAAACTGGAGTTTATTCTCCAAGAATGCCAAGTTTGTGGTCACAAACACTACCAGATAAAACCTAAATGCAATGAGCTGATGAATACAACAACCCCCAACTAGTAGCAAACATACTTATAATATGATCAATACACTTCTTCTTTCATCTTTTGTCCTACTGCTTTTGCTGTGCAGCGGTGCAGAGATGAGGCAGATGTAATTTTATGTGTTTTGTTTGTCTTGTTGCTTATACTAACGTCATTCTTTGATTTCTTCAGTGTCCCTTTCACTCCATCTAGCCGACTCTTTCTGGATAGGCCTCTAACCTTGTATTCTGATGTTCTCATGCAGAACACTCCAGCCATTGGTTGATCTTGTTCCATTCTAACTAAATGTCCAAACCATTTAATTCTTTGGTGTTCCATGAAGTCTGTAATAAGTGTTATCCCTACACCAGTTCATAGTTTCTCATTATACTAAGGACCAAAGAAACAATTAAAAAAAAGTATATTGCATGCTTTCCTAATAGATTGCCAATTAAAACATACCATTAGGGCATGGGGAGCATATTTCACGATCACGGTCAGCTAGAAAAGTCCCTTTGCCACACGGCCCAGACAAATATGAGCCAACTCCCAGGTGAAACAAGACTGTGACCAGCGTAAGTATTCTGCAAAACAAAGATACATTAAATGGTATGAGACAGGCAGACATGAACAACAGTAGTCATAAAAAAGTCGCTTAAAAGTCTACAGGGTCGACTTCATTGCACCGGGTTTTATCCCATATGGCTCAGTCTCTTTCCGCAGTACGGAAAGCGTCGCACAAAGCCCGAACTCCGTAGCTTTTAGCGACGACCCACAGGAGTCTCGGAAACATTTAACTCGTAAACCGAAGGACGCGGCCCGGAATCGAACCCACAACCTTCGGAGTACGTGTCAAATGGCTTGACCACTTCACCACAGGTGCTCTCCAGTAGTAATGAGTGGACCCCTTGAGACAGGGGGCCCGGCACTATCACAGCCTTATGGGACTTCATGGAATTAGCATCATTCTGATTTATTTTGTGGCATTATGGATTAAGTTACATTGCACTGCTTTGTCAAGCCTGTGGCTCAGTACATCAGATTTCGACAGGCATTTTTCAGGTGTACTCTCCCTAACCTTTGACTGTCCCCAGTCTACCTACAAGGCAGCTGGTTTGTGTGTCTCTTAGTCCGGTTCCTCTCCCTTGACCTGTCTGACATGGGTGACCCTACCAGCAGCTGTGCTACTGTTGGCATAGCTTTTGGGGTCATTGGAACACTCAAACCTCTCTACCTCGGTAAGGTGGAGACAAGGCAGAGGGTCAGTTGATCTTGTTCCATTCTAGCTAAATGACCAAACCATTTAATTCTGTGGTGTTCTATAAAGTCATTAATATGTGTTATCCCCACACTTGCTCTTAGTTTTTCATTATACTAAGGATCAAAGAAATACAAAAAGGCACAATGCATGCTTTCCTTATAGATAAGTAGACTGCCAATTAAAACATACCAATAGGACATGGGGAACACATGCCATGATCAAAATAAGTTCCTTTGCCACATGGCCCAGGCAGATATGGTCCCCAGACCCCAGGAAAGGGAATCACGATTGTGACCAACATCAGTATTCTGTGAAACAAAGATACATTAAATGCTATAAAAGCAACATGAACACAATTTAATGTATAACAGGTCTTTGTTCTAATTGTTGAATATATACTAGGTAAAAGATGCAGTTTTGGAGGTGAAGTAAAGCTTTCGTAGTTAAGACAGACTTCAAGGTGAAATAAGACAGGGTACAATACATAACTTTGGTGGTGAAGATCGCCTGATACAGTTTTGTGAACTCAACCATCTGATTATTTGTAACACATTTTTTCAACATGACCCTGGGAATCTATACATGCAAAAGCCATGCAGATAGAAAGAGAAATCAAACTGACTACATTCTGATTAGAAATAGATTTCTTCTTCTTCTTCTTCTTCTTCTTCTTCTTCTTCTTTTTCCCCTATGTTTATGTATCATGCACATTTGATGAATGAAAGATAAGTGATTCTTCTTCTTCTTCTTTGCGTTCATCCGGAGTGTTTTTTCAGATGTGATTGCGGTGTGTCTGTTATGCGCCCTTGGGCCGAAACCCGTAGGCCAACACATCGACTTTAGCGTGCTTTTTTGACCAGGTAGCATTCCTGGGAGACTCTCACTTTTGTGGTGCCATCTACTACCATGTTGGCCAAGTTAGAACGGTCGAAGACAACGGTCATCCCTCAAAGGAAGGCAGGGACAGTCCATAGCATTTTCCGCCATCCAAGGTTGCTTCCATAGTTGCAGGGCCGACACATAACGCCCTGGTTCTGGGCTAGCCGAGGGAATCATCACGTCCTGCTCATGGCTGCTTTAAATCCTCACTTCAATATTTTGGTCATTTCGTTTGCCCCGGGCCATTCCCGCACAAACCAGACAGGTTTGCAGACAGTATCCACTCAGCGAGTTTTCGGACATGTGCTTGTCGTTGCGCCCCTCAGAGCTGTTCCAGGCACGACAGACATTCGGAAAACTACATAGTCAGAGCTGTTCCGAACAAGAGCGGCATTCGGAAACTAGGTAGTCAGAGCTGTTCCTAGCACGAGAGACATTCGGACGAGACATTTCACTCGGACGTAAATGCGTAGTGTCAATTTTTAGTTTGCCACCCGTAGGACGACACTTCCGGCTTCCGGCGGGCATTTTTTAATGAGGTTAGCCTTCCTCGGGTTTCGAGACTCTTGTTTCGGCTTCCACACAGCAAGCTTTCGCTTCGGGCTGCCACGTAATGGATTCGCAAGACAGGCGTTCCATTTCGTGTCAACGAGACAATTTTCCACCTTTGACTACACTCACTCCATGAGTGTGGTTACAGACTATCGGACGTCTGCGAGACGTGTGACGAGGTGTTTTTCCACCTTTTGTTCTCACTCACGAGGTAGGCTACATGTGCTGCCGGCTCAGCACCTTACCTCTGTGCGTCTGTGGGCGAGTAACGGTCAGGCCCTTTCATCCGGAGATACCTCTTATCCCCCAGCTAAGAGCCATCGAACGAATCTGAGCCGAGCGTGTAGCGTTCTCAGCACATCATCACAATTTTGATGTAGGTTTGTGTCGGCCAGGCTCTCACTTCCGAGAGTTTATGGCTTAGAGACGTTCAGCCATACACCTCGGATGAGAGCCTGAGAGGTTATGCCCGGACTGAGATTTAGGGATCGTTTGCCTGATTTTGACTGCTATCCTCAGTCTTACCTGCAGAGCAGCAGGTTGTGTCTCTCTTAGTCTGGTCCCTATCCCACGAGCCGTCCGATATGTAGTTTTCACCCATCGGCAAGCACATGGGGTCGATGAGACACGCAAGCTCCCCCACCACGGCAAGGTGGAGACACATCGGGGGAGAGAAATAGATTTAAAAACAATGTTAAAAATGCCAAAATATACTCTGGTGCTAATATCAACTCTGACCACAATCCTGTAGTTATAAAATTACAAATAAAATTTAAAAATCCAGGAATTATGACATCAAGAACACCTCATACAGGTGTTTATATACCTCTTACAGCCTCTACCTCTGCTTTGAAGTTACTTGAAAATGTTCCAGTTGCCACTGACTGTTTTGTTTTAAACTTCATTTTTTAAATTTATGAGAATTCTTCCTCCTCCAATTTATATTGAATATTTGGCTGATCCATCTGTATATGCATGGGTCCAATTGCTACTTAGGTAATGTTCTTTTATGTAGTTTAGGGCTATTTTTCTTCTTGTTTGTCCATCAAGAATGATGATGACCATTCATTTCATCCAGTGGGATTGAAAGTATGGAGCCATGAGTTCCAAGATGGCTGATAAGGCCTATTTTGGCTCAATATGTTCTTTGACAATGTGGGTAAAGAATGCTTGACGTTCCAGGAGGAGGATCTCCTGCAATGGTTTTCCTGTCCAGCCTTTTCTTCACAGCTCTTGCAGTCCTGGTTGCTTCACAAGTGACTGCACCCTTGCGTAATGATGTCAGCCACGATTTTTGGTCTTTGGCAGCAGTCTCCCAAGTGTCATGATGGATTCCATAAGCTTTTAGTGAGATCTCCAGAGTGTCTTTAAAGCGTTTCCTCTGGCCGCCTTGGGAGCGTTTACCGTACGCAGCTCGCCGTAAAAACATTCGTTTAGAGAGGCTGTGATCTGGCATGTGAGTGAAGTGACTAGCCCAGCGAATCTGATTCTTCATTATTAGAGTGTGGATACTGGGCATGGACGCTCTTCTAGGACTTCAGTGTCTGGGATCTTGCCTTGCCATTTCTTCTTCTTCTTCTTCGTTCATCCAGAGAATTTTTGCGGACTGACTGCGTTGTGCCTGTTTACAGCAGAGCTGCGTTCTTGTGCCATTAGGCCGACACATCCTACTTCTGCTGGCATTTGTTGACCGGGTTAACCTTCCCGGGGGTTTCTTAGGACGTTTGACTCTCACTGTTGTGGTGTCATCCCCCATCCCAGCTGGTCCATTCAGAACGGCCGAAGACATCCTGGTCAGCCCTCAAGGAAAGGCAGGGGCAGACCATGGGCATTCCCCGCCATCCAATCTAAGGAGGATTCCATAATTGCAGAGCCGACACATAGCATTCTGGAACTGGGCTCACACAAGGAATTGTCACGTCCTGCATATGGCTGCTTAGCCTCACTTCTGTATATTGGGCCTTCCAGTTACCACAGGCTGTTCCTCAGGAAACCAGAAGAATGCAGTCTGCTGATGATATCCACACAGTGAGCTTTCGATTCTGACTTTCCATGTAATGGATTTGCTATCCAAGCAATATCCCATTTCTTGCCACTAGGACACTTTTTCCACCTTTGATGATGCCCATACAGTGAGCTTTCGATTTGGACTTTCCACTGACTCTATTTGCTATCCAAGCAATATTTCATTTTGTTCCACTTGGACGCTTTTCCCACCTTTGATAACGCCCACATAATGAGCTTTTGATTCGGACTTTCAACATAATGGATTTGCTAGCCAAGCAATATTCCATTTCATGCCTTTGGGACGCTTTTGTAACCGACATACCTGTGGTATGAAGTGCGGCAGTCTAAATACTTCTTCATGCACCTTTAAATGTCAACCTGAATGTAGTTAAAGTAAGCGGCAGTCAACTTGAGCTTGCTGATATCTCCATAGAGCTTGTCCTCAAATGAAGCAGGCACGGGCCTATCTTTCTCTGTTCTGCATATATTGAGCACTCCTGCAGCAAATGTTTAGCTGTCATTTTACCAGTTCCACAATTACATTCACCGGTATCTCCTATCTTTAGTTTATTGAACAAGTGGTATTTCAGTCTGTTATGCCCTGTGTGGAGTCTGAAGATTGCCACTTGTCAACTTCGGTCGAGTTTGTAATATGCATCATCTTTCTGGTGGCCTGGATGCTCTGATTTCCATTTGGTTCTATAAGTGCTTTTTATAAACCTCTTTGCCTCATTATAGGTTATGTCTATGTCAGGCTGTGGTAGTCCTCCACCTTCTTTTGCTAGTCTGTCAGCCTCTTCATTTCCAGGTATACTGCAATGTGATGGGATCCACTGTATTACAACTTTTTTGGATTTCAGGCATAGTCCATGGAGTGCTGCTCTTAGGTCACCTAGTTCTGTGCTGTTTTTGCTCTTCAGTATTGAGACAGCTGACTTTGCATCTGTGAAGATAGCTATTTGCTTCTCTTTATTTTCCTCCATCAAGAGCATTTCTGCTGCAGTTTTCAAAGCCTCTACCTCTGCTTTGAAGTTACTTGAAAATATCCAGTTGCCACTGACTGTTTTGTTTTAAACTCCATTTTTTTAATTTAGGAGAATTCCTCCTCCTCCAATTTCTGTTGAATGTTTGGCTGATCCATCTGTATATGCATGGGTCCAATTGCTACTTAGGTAATGTTCTTTTATGTAGTTTGGGGCTATTTTTCTTCTTACTGTTTCATTCTGATACTTGTTTCAAGGGATGTTCGTTTAGACTATTCATGTGGTCTTGTAATCCAGCTTCTGATTTTGCTATTAGTGCTTGGTCTTCCGCAAACAAGAGTTCTCTAATGGTTAGATTTGCAGATGGTTCTTCTTCTGTGTTCTTGTCATGCGGTATTCTTGCTGTCTCTGCTTGGCTGGTTTCTTTACATGTGTTGTCTATGTATATGAACAAGAGAGGGGACAGGACACAACCTTGTCGTACTCCAGATCTTATGATGAAGGGTTCTGAGTGTCCTCCAGTTGCTCTCACTATGCATTCACTGTTGTTGTATAAACTTCTACATAGGTTTGTTAGATGTGTACTCACTCCATATTGTTTAAGAATTTCCCACAGCTTGTTTCTATCTACTCTATCGAATGCCTTTTCTTGGTCGACAAAGGCTAAGTAGAGTGTTTCATTGAATTTGTTTGCTTTTTCTATAAGTTGTCTAAGAGCAAAAATGGCATCTGTGCATCCTTTGTTTTTCCTAAATCCAAGTTGTGTTTCGCTTAGCTGGGGTTCTAAAGTAGTTCGTAATCTTTATTCAAGAATTTTGCAAAATATTTTCCCAGTATGACTCAACAGTGAAATGCCTCTGTACTGTGTGCAGTCTCTTTTGCTTCCTTTGTTTTTCCAAATTGGGATAATTATGGCGTTTCCCCAGTCTCGTGGTGTCTGTTGTTCTACCCAAACATGGTTGAATAGTGTATGTAGCCAAGCTGTTCCTACTTCTCTTCCTGCTTTAATTAGTTCATTTGGTATTTCATCCTGTCCCGGTGATTTGTTCAATGGGGCTAATCTGATGGCTTCTATAATTTCTTCTTTTAGTATGTCTGGTTCTAGTTCTTCGGTGACATCTGTGTAGGTCTCTTGAATTCCTGTGACATCTGATGGGATGTTGAGAAGTTGTTCGAAATACTGCTTCCATCTTATTAGGATTTGGTTTTGTTCACTTATTGATTCTCCATTTCCGCTGTTAATTATTTCAGTTGGGTCAAATGGTTCTCCTCTGGTTCGCATTGCATTTATCTTTTTGTAGAAGTTTCTAGTTGCCTCCTTGTAGTTTTTATTTAGGGTTTCTCTATACTCTTCCCAGTCTTTTTGTTTTTCCCTCTTTACTATTCTACTCACATGTCTTCTCGCTATTCTATATTCAATGTAATCACATTCCTGTTTGCTCTTCAACCACTTTTTATATATTTCCTTTTTGTCTTTTACCGTTTTCTTTACTTCTGCGTTCACCAACTTATTTTCTTTATCCGTGTTTTGCGTTTTTTCGTGGTTCCACATGTTATTTTTGCAGTATTTAAAATGCTTGATTTGAACATCTCCCATTCTTCTTCCACCGTTTTTCTTTCTGTGGGTAATTTTACAAAGAGTTCAGTTAGTTCTTTCTCATAATTTTCCCTTACTGCCTCGTCTTTAAGGTTTTTTAAGTTTACTGATTCGCATGGCATGTATTTTCCTGCTCTTTGTTTTCTTCTTCTAATCGTTCTTATTGTGGCAACGACTGCTTTATGATCTGTGTTTATACTGAAATTGGGCACTGCCCTTGCATCTAATATATTTCTCTTTCTGTTATTTCTTGTTAATATAAAATCAATTTGGCTTTTAGTATCTAGATCGTTCCATTTATACCAGGTGTATACTTGTGAATCTTTATGTTTATAGAATGCGTTTGTTATATAGAGGTCGTGTTGGCTGCAAAGCTCTATCAGTCTACTTCCGTTATCATTCCTTTCATTATGCTGATCTCCAAATGCTCCCAGATGTTTTTCTACGCCCACTCTGTTATGTCCTAGTCTTGCACTGAAGTCTCCCATAACTATGATGTCCTGCTTATCTATTTTATTTAGCACATCACGCATGCCTTCGTAGAAGTCCTCGCATTCTTGCTCATTATTGTTTGTATTACATGGTGCGTATACTTGTACATATGTTGTAATTGTTTGTTCTTTTATTCTCACTGTTATGATTCTTTCTGATATATACTTTATATCTAGTATTCCTCTTGCTAGCAGTGGTTCGATGACTATTCCCACACCGTGTCTTGCCCTTTCTTGCTGTTCTACTCCAGAGTAAACAAACGTGTAACAGGTGGAGCTCCTTGCATCCTTTCCCCTTTGTTCTGGTGTCCGCTATTCCCATCAGTCCAATTTTCCTCTCTTCCATAAGCTCTTCTTCTTTACTATTGAAACCACAGACGTTCATTGTGCCTATTTTTGATTCGCTGATCTATCTCGTAGTCCATTAACATTCCCGGGTCGATATCCGTTTGGGTCAGTCCATTTCTTAGTTTTTCTACGAGCAGTATGAAGATCCCTGTCACAGACTCACCTAAAGGGCGGTACCAACCTAAAAGAACAAGACACTGGCGAAGGGATATAAATCCAGCTAAAGGGAAAGAACCGAGTCACTCGAAGGCTCGAATAATCTAGAGCCTTCTCGAAGGAACGGTCAGTGTGTCCACAGCCACGTGGACACTGATAAGGCCCGCCGATTGCGGGGTCCACAAGAAACTCAGAGAGAGTTACCACCCGTGTCGAATTAAGACACGTGTGGAAAGACAGACCCGGACTGGACATCGAGGAAGCAACAGGGCTTACCTTAAGGGGACTTGAGAGTTTCAGACCCAAGTGTTTAGGGGTCTTATACATACATTACTATATGTTAGATAGCTGCTAGAGTTATTGTGATAATCATGTTCATTATGTTCATTGTTCATTGTAAACTCCTGTGATACGAAATGTGCTAAATGCTGGCGCGTGAAAACTCACTTCGCCAGCGCACTGTAATATAAATGTAAATAAATGATGCTCGATTGTATCTGAACGGAGTTTGTTGCCTGTATGAGCCCGAGTTTCAATCCCCTAGAAATATAGGACTGTGACAATCCCCTATCAGCTTGCCAAGCCAGTCGCAGGTTTAGGACACTAATCTGACCACAGGGAGTCCATCCCTTATGGCGAGCCATAGCCCCGTTAGCCCATGACCTCTCGGTATTGGTTGCCGGTCTGCACCACATATGGGTGGGGGTTGACTTGTGTAGTCTGCAGGTCATCAGCAGGCTACTAATTTTCAATTTTCACCCCTCCTGGGAGAGGCTAGCCGATCCTAACCCTGCTGGCTGCAGGGCCAGGTGCATTCCACACCTTGGAGACCTGTCCGACATGTAGTTGTGCATCCATCGACAATGCTCTTGGGATCTCTGGGACACGCAAACAAAACCAGCTCTCGTAGAGTTCATGAAACAATAAAATATTCAATTATTAGGACTCGCAGACACTAGGAAAAAGGGGCAGAACACGAAAACAACACACGAAGGTTACGTTATTATATGGAGTGGTGTCGATCAGCGAGCTACAGTTAAACATGGAGTGGGTTTTTTGTTGCATCCAGACAAAGCGAAAGCCATTATCAACACTAAATTTATATCAGAAAGGATAATACTAGTACAAATCAAAGAAGGAAATAGAACAACAACTTTTATTCAAACATACGCCCCATGTAATGACACTTACAGCGAGGAAGACAAAGACGAATATTTTGATAAACTTGCACACACGTTAAATAATGGGTGACGTAATATTCTGTTATGATAATTTGGCTGTGTGTCCAACGTGTGCCGCGTGGTTACACACCCGCTTCACACGCCAGTGATCCGGGGCTTGTTTCCGGATCCGGTCAGGGATATGCACTACTGACGAGCTCAAAACTCGAGTATAGTGCTTCCATATTGACGTGGATAGGCCTTAGGTTCATACCAGAATACGATCAGCGTTGCCAGTAGTGGGTTGTGCTCAATATTTAAAATTCAAATCCCGAAATAACCAAATTAATCAATTTGATTATTGCTCATTGGATTTAGGAGGCCTGGTGTTCCTTGCCAGTGAGAAGTCCTGATCGTTTCGGGTCCACATCGATTGACGGACGTCAGTCGCGGCGATTGGGCAATCTTGAGCATAGCCTACAATGGGTGACGTTGTAATATTCTGTTATGATAATTTGGCTGTGTGTCCAACGTGTGCCGCGTGGTTACACACCCGCTTCACACGCCAGTGATCTGGGGCTTGTTTCCGGATCCAGTCAGGGATATGCACTACTGACGAGCTCAAACGAGGGCGAAACTTGAGTATAGTGCTTCCATATTGACGTGGATAGGCCTTAGGTTCATACCAGAATACGATCAGCGTTGCCAGTAGTGGGTTGTGCTCAATATTTACGTTAAATAATGTCAAGGAGACAGATGAACTAATTGTGATGGGTGATTTTAACGGACGAATAGGCACAAGAAGAACACGGTGGAAGGATTGCATGGGGCCATTCAGCGACACAGAGACTGATTGTAACAGCAATGGTCAACGTCCACTCAACATATGTTCAGAACATTGACTAATAATAGCAAATAGTTTTTTTTAACATCGTCGTAGCCACACTAAAACCTGGTATAAATGGAATGACATAGACCAAGCATCTCAAATTGACTTTATTCTAATTAGGAAATCAGACAGAAGGTTACTATTAGATTCAAGAGCACTCCCAAATACAGATGTTGATACTGATCACAAACCAGTCATAATAAAAAAGATTTCACCACACAGGAAAATAAGAAACAAAAAGGTAACAACACATGTCATCAATTATAGGAGGCTGCAGGAAAATACAGTTAAAGGCGAATTCTATCAAGAAATCCAACACCTACATAAGAACATCCCTGATGATCACTCAAGCGTAGATAAGGAATGGACATGTTTCAAGGCTGCCATGCTCGACACACTGGAAAATAAATGTGGAACAAAGAAAGTAGGGCAAGACAAAAGATTAAGAACAGCCTGGTGGAACAACGAAGTTAAAGATAGCATATTCACAAAGAAGGTAGCATTCAAAAAGTGGATCACAACTAAATCTGAACGGGACTATATTACTTATAGAATAGCACGACATAATGCCAAACGAACAATTAGAGCATCTAGAGATGAATCCTGCAGAATATACGGTGAACAGATGGCGACCCTTAGCAAAGACTGCCCAAGAGAATTTTATAAACGTGTCACCACAATGAGAAACAGAGATGCATGTTACAACCCAACCACCATCATAAACAGCAAAAGAGGTATACCGATATTTAATCCACAACAAAGACTAGCAAGGTGGGCAGAACACTTTCAAGAACTACTTAACCCCACACATAACATAGAAAACCTTACTTTTGTGCCTAAATGCCAGGGACAGCAAGAACCAAATTTTATACCTGCAGAAGTCAAAGAAAAATACAGAAAAGTCCTAAAAACAAATCAGCAGGTCCAGGTGGAATAACCACAGAAGCTATTCAGGCCTGAGGGGAAACAGGAGTTAAATGGCTAACAAGACTTTTTAATATAGCATGGGAAGAAAGAAAAGTCCCAGATGATTGGCAACAGGCAATAATAGTACCAATATGGAAAAAGAAAGGCAATATGAGAGACTGTGAAACATACAGAGGTATATCACTCCTGAGCCACATAGGGAAAATGTATGCAAAACTTTTGGAACAAAGAGCTAGACCAATAGTTGAACAACAGTTAAGCAAAGCACAATTCGGTTTTCGGAGAGGTAAAAGTTGCACTGATGCATTATTTACACTTAGACAAATTTGTGAAAAAACTATCGAATATAGTGACCAGCAGAATATTGTGTTTGTAGATCAGGAAAAGGCTTTCGATAGAGTAGACAGATACAAATTATGGACCATCCTTGAAGACTATGGGATAGAAGGGCAACTGCTAGAAAACATCATAGCCATGTACCACTCGAGCCAAAGTGCAGTAAGAACACAAGAAGGTATATCAAATATGTTCACAGTCAATACAGGAGTGAGACAGGGATGTGTGCTCTCTCCCCTGCTATTCAATATCTACATGGACAGAATTTCCAAAGAAGCAAGTCTCGACAGAACAGATTCAGAAAATTTAGAACTCTTTACTCCAGATGAAACAACTGACCCACAGGGAATAAATGAACTTCTATTTGCAAACGATCAGTGCCTGTTTTACAGCGATGAGGGCAGACTACAAAATCATATTACTAATCTGAGTTCAACCTGCAGCAGATACAATATGAGTATAAACACAGCCAAAACCGAAGTAATGCAAGTTAGCAGATCGCCAGACCCACTAAGTATACAGATAAATAACACACCTCTGAAACAAGTTTCGGGTCCACATCGATTGACGGACGTCAGTCGCGGCGATTGGGCAATCTTGAGCATAGCCTACAATGGGTGACGTTGTAATATTCTGTTATGATAATTTGGCTGTGAGTCCAACGTGTGCCGCGTGGTTACACACCCGCTTCACACGCCAGTGATCTGGGGCTTGTTTCCAGATCCGGTCATGGATATGCACTACTGACGAGCTCAAACGAGGGCGAAACTCGAGTATAGTGCTTCCATATTGACATGGATAGGCCTTAGGTTCATACCAGAATACGATCAGCATTGCCAGTAGTGGGTTGTGCTCAATATTTACGTTAAATAATGTCAAGGAGACAGATGAACTAGTTGTGATGGGTGATTTTAACGGACGAATAGGCACAAGAAGAACACCGTGGGAGGATTGCATGGGGCCATTCAGCGACACAGAGACTGATTGTAACAGCAATGGTCAACGTCCACTCAACATATGTTCAGAACATTGACTAATAATAGCAAATAGTTTTTTTCAACATCGTCGTAGCCACACTAAAACCTGGTATAAATGGAATGACATAGACCAAGCATCTCAAATTGACTTTATTCTAATTAGGAAATCAGACAGAAGGTTACTATTAGATTCAAGAGCACTCCCAAATACAGATGTTGATACTGATCACAAACCAGTCATAATAAAAAAGATTTCACCACACATGAAAATAAGAAACAAAAAGGTAACAACAAATGTCATCAATTATAGGAGGCTGCAGGAAAATACAGTTAAAGGCGAATTCTATCAAGAAATCCAACACCTACATAAGAACATCCCTGATGATCACTCAAGCGTAGATAAGGAATGGACATGTTTCAAGGCTGCCATGCTCGACACACTGGAAAATAAATGTGGAACAAAGAAAGTAGGGCAGGACAAAAGATTAAGAACAGCCTGGTGGAACAACGAAGTTAAAGATAGCATATTCACAAAGAAGGTAGCATTCAAAAAGTGGATCACAACTAAATCTGAACGGGACTATATTACTTATAGAATAGCACGACATAATGCCAAACGAACAATTAGAGCATCTAGAGATGAATCCTGCAGAATATACGGTGAACAGATGGCGACCCTTAGCAAAGACTGCCCAAGAGAATTTTATAAACGTGTCACCACAATGAGAAACAGAGATGCATGTTACAACCCAACCACCATCATAAACAGCAAAAGAGGTATACCGATATTTAATCCACAACAAAGACTAGCAAGGTGGGCAGAACACTTTCAAGAACTACTTAACCCCACACATAACATAGAAAACCTCACTTTTGTGCCTAAATGCCAGGGACAGCAAGAACCAAATTTTATACCTGCAGAAGTCAAAGAAAAATACAGAAAAGTCCTAAAAACAAATCAGCAGGTCCAGATGGAATAACCACAGAAGCTATTCAGGCCTGAGGGGAAACAGGAGTTAAATGGCTAACAAGACTTTTTAATATAGCATGGGAAGAAAGAAAAGTCCCAGATGATTGGCAACGGGCAATAATAGTACCAATATGGAAAAAGAAAGGCAATATGAGAGACTGTGAAACATACAGAGGTATATCACTCCTGAGCCACATAGGGAAAATGTATGCAAAACTTTTGGAACAAAGAGCTAGACCAATAGTTGAACAACAGTTAAGCAAAGCACAATTCGGTTTTCGGAGAGGTAAAAGTTGCACTGATGCATTATTTACACTTAGACAAATTTGTGAAAAAACTATCGAATATAGTGACCAGCAGAATATTGTGTTTGTAGATCAGGAAAAGGCTTTCGATAGAGTAGACAGATACAAATTATGGACCATCCTTGAAGACTATGGGATAGAAGGGCAACTGCTAGAAAACATCATAGCCATGTACCACTCGAGCCAAAGTGCAGTAAGAACACAAGAAGGTATATCAAATATGTTCACAGTCAATACAGGAGTGAGACAGGGATGTGTGCTCTCTCCCCTGCTATTCAATATCTACATGGACAGAATTTCCAAAGAAGCAAGTCTCGACAGAACAGATTCAGAAAATTTAGAACTCTTTACTCCAGATGAAACAACTGACCCACAGGGAATAAATGAACTTCTATTTGATCAGTGCCTGTTTTACAGCGATGAGGGCAGACTACAAAATCATATTACTAATCTGAGTTCAACCTGCAGCAGATATAATATGAGTATAAACACAGGCAAAACCGAAGTAATGCATGTTAGCAGATCGCCAGACCCACTAAGTATACAGATAAATAACACACCTCTGAAACAAGTTAAAGAATTCAAATACCTTGGAAGTATGATCACAGAAGATGGCAGATTGGACAGAGAAAATGAAATCAGATGTCAAAAAGCTAGTGCACTTACATATCAACTATAACCCTTACTGAAACATCCAAACATACCCATGTCTGCAAAACGACAGATAATAAACAGCATATTCACACCAACCCTATGCTACCAATCTCAAACCTGGACTTTATCCAAATTACATCTTCGCAAAATCAACACCTGCGAAATGAGATGCCTGAGGAGAGCTGCCAACTTAACAATCCGAGACCGAGTCAGACAGACTGTGGGATCAACACCTTGTGCCACATTTATTGAAAGACAGAAGATCAAGTGGTTTGGCCATGTCGTTAGAATGCATCATCAGCAACTACCATCAATGGCCTTACATCAAAGATCATCTGCGACGAGACCACGAGGACGTCCAAGAAGAAAATGGATTGACGACATCAGAGACATTGTACAACCACACGGAATGACACTATCCAGTGCCGTCCACCGGGTGCTGGAACACAAATTATTCCTCCCCACAACGCTTGACGGCAGAAGTGGAAGATGATGATGATGATGATCAAAAAGAGCAGTTTAATTACTTACCTTATAACACACAGGAAATGCTAGCCTCCTGGGGCCGACACAGCGGAAGCTCCCGGCCTCTTCAATTGGTAGGGACATTGTTGACAGTGGCCATGTGGTGGACAGAGACACTGCATTTCGTGTGTTGTTTAACACACAAAATACTCGCTTGTTAAAATTTGCAGAAGTATATTTCAACTTGAAGGATTTATCTAGTTAATTCACGTAAGTTGTGTGATTTCTGCAGTATGTACCTGACGAGATGCAGCTAAATATGCCAGGCAATAAATCGTGCAATCTATTGTTTGTGTCTACGTTATTCAAATTACCTCATAACACAAACTTGAAGTTCAGCCATGATCGTTAGTTGTCCGTAATCAGCCTAGCTAGCAGGCCTCTTTCTCCAAGTGTCGCTCTTCCTAGTTACTAATGGTGCATAGTTGCCATTCTAGATATTGTATATCCAGATCTAGAGGTTTTTGCCGGCATCTGGATACCGTTTTCTGACGTTTGGATGCTGGATACAATTCTAGATACTTTTCATTTGGAGTCGGATATTTTGAATACCTTCTAGATTTTACTTTTCTTTCGGCGTCATTTACCTATTTTTTGTTTGGTCTGGACGCGCGTAAATTATGGTAACTGCCATTATTTAAACTTTGAACTGACTTGGGTCAACGCTCAACAATCTGGCAACCCCCTGGTAATGAGTAAAACGGCGCATAAATTATAATAACATTATTTGAACTGTAAACACACTGTGCTGCGACTTACTGCTGTAATGCCGACTTTGTGATTCTTTTCACGTGAATTTGGCTGCAACTTGGTACAGATAATGCCTCGATAATGGTTGATATCGACGATAGCGTTTATATAAAATTTAAGGAAGATATCCCATCTTTAATCCTCATAAAATGTGCGTTTCATTCCTTGCAGCTAGCATTATCACATACCTCAGAATGTTTACTAAGGAATTTGCAATTCCTTATTGCTGAAACACATAACTGGTTCTCCAAATCATCAGTCAGACAACAGCAATAACAATTTATATAAAGCATTAAATGATAGTTGGCCATCACTGAAAATTCTGTCATATTGCAAAACTAGATGGTTATCAATTCAACCAGCTGTTGAAGTAACTGTGAACCAATGGTTGGAGTTGAAGACGCACTTCGAAATAAGACAAAGTGAAAAATGCTACACAGCTGAAATACTATATGGAATATACAGTGATGAAAACAATTTGGCATTCCTTCTCTTTTTACAACCCATTTTAAGTAAAGTGCAAAAAGTTAATAAACTATTTGAATCTCAAAATGTTGATAAAGTTAAATTACTTGATGACCTCATTTTGCTATTTCACTCAATTGGTAAAAGACTTATATTGCCAACTTTTAAAGCTGACTTGTTCATTTGCACTATAGAGAGCTATTTGACTCCTAAGCCATACCTAGGATACCAAATCGAATCAAAAATTGATGGTTTAAAAACAAAAGGACTGTTAACAGCAAATGAAGAGAACAACTTAAGAAAGCGTTGTCAAGATTTTCTTGTATCATTATTCAATAAACTGAAGCAGAGACTTCCTGAAAATTTAGAAATATTGAAAAATATTTCATTCTTTTCTATTACCAACATATCTCAGCCAGTAAAGGACATACCTAAATATTGTCAAGTTATTAAATTTTTAAGGGCTACTGATAATAGTGTGGCGAAAGTAGTATATTAGGGGATTTAGACACGTATTTCCCCTCGTCCACGGGAAGGGGGATAAGTAATAGGTCTATGAAGGTAATTTTTGAGGGGGAGGGAGTGTGAGCTTGTCCACGGACGAGGGCGGTCTATGAAGGGTTGAAGTGTGGGAAAATCTGTAAGTCGGGGTACATTGAAAATATATTTTGTTGTTGGAAACGTAAAAGTCAACTAACGTATTCTCACTCGTCCACGGCGAGGAGGATAAGTAATAGGTCTATGAAGGTAGTTTTTGGCGGGGCGGGAGTGTGATCTCATCCACGGACGAGGGCGGTCTATGAAGGGTTGAAGTGTGGGAAAATCTGTAAGTCGGTGAAGTTATATTTTTTGGTTGTTGAAGTGAAAATCTGGAAGTTGGTTGGGTAATTCTCCGGGGCGGGGTGTGATGGAACGGTGTGTATGCGGGATGGGGAAAAAAAGTTGTATTCGTGTGAATGATCGGTGTCAAATGTATGAGGGGGATGTGTTTCATGAAGATTAGGCGGTTGGTGGTGGGGAGTCGTGAAGGGGAAAAAATGGCGGGTACATTGAGAATATATTTTGTTGATGGAAACGTAAAAGTCGGAGAGTTGTGTAACGGGCGGGTGGGGTATATTATTTGTGTGGAAAGATTACGCGTGAGGAAATCTTGGTGATAGGTAGGGAGTCATGACTGGGGAAAAAATGGCGGGTACATTGAGAATATATGTAAGAATGGAAACGTAAAAGTCGGAGAGTTGTGGAGGGCGGGGTATATTATTTGTGTGAAAAAAAAAGGGTAATGCGGGGGTGTTGAAATCTGTGAGGGTTTTAGTGTAATGTTAGACAACTACGCGTGCTGAGGGAGAGATGTATAGACTAGTGAAAACGTGGTGGATAAACTTCCAAGGGTGGGGTGTATGGTCCTTGCCAATGAAATAAGACAGTAGAATACGACGAAGCATGGGTATTGATAAGAGGTGTTATGTAGAGGGTCACTATCATCTGAACAAAAGTAAAGATGGTCGTGGGAGTCTGGTGGACTGGGCTTACTAATATATTGAGGGGATCGTAGTTCTGCGTGGATGGGGTGACAGATGGGCGTCGACAACCTCTCTCACAGCCACACATGTACACACATACAAACACACATACACACATTCAAGTACAGGAACATGTACAAACATACAGACATGTGTACAAACTCAAAGGCACACACACACACACAACTATACAGACACGCGTACAAAACTCAAAGACAGACACATGTACACTTCCACATACAGACGTACAACCACATGTACACATAGACATCACATGAACACGTACACACTTGGACATACAGACAGACATACACACAACTACAGTCAAACACAAGCGTGCGTGTGCACACACACACATACACACACACACACACACACACACACACACAACCATGCAATCGGAGGTGTACAACTGCGTGAGAAAACATCACACACGCTTTGTCAGCGGCAGGGTACCGGAGTATGGAAACACCACATACGTTTCCTCACCACGGCGGGTACAGAGATATGTAAAAAATAATACTAGAATGTGAGGCGTCTGTGGCAAACGCGCGTTGGTACCACTAAAAACGTGATATGAATAGGGTGACCATCATTTTTTTTTGTTGGTTGATTGTTTCAAGTGCGTGGGTTTCACGTGGTTACCCACTTCTTGTCCCGAGAGAAATCAACACTGACAGACATACAGACAAGAAAACCATACAATGTAACAAAAACACAATAAAACAGAGAGACAAAATTAAAAACAAACAAAAAAGTAACATTTTCAAACGGCTTTTATTGGTATACAACATCAAAGTACATTTTAAAACTGCCTTCGTTTACGACCCAAAGGGAGCAGATGGACTTGATTATTGTAGAAAGATGTCTGGTCTTTTAGAGGCCTGTCTTGACTGTCGGTAGACTGCTCTGGCTTGTATGTAGCTTGGTCACCGTAACTTAGTTTCTCAAAAGCAGCTAGAATGTCAGACTTCATCAAGACGAGAGATTCAAACTCTGCTTTCGTAAGTGTAATTCCCACATTGGAAGAATACATCATCTCAGAATCATAATACTGGTGTAGCTGGAGTGTCGTCGTTCCTCTGTCTTGAGAAACTGTCACCGCTTTCAAACTGTTGGCTAACTGTCTGGGCATATCAACAGGTCTTGACATGAATAACCACTTGGATATAGACATCTTGATCGTTGTAGACACAAAAATACGAGTGGTTGTCTCAGTTTATAACGATGAATTTATCTAGTTTTAAACAGGTCTGGACTTGTCTTTTTTAACCACTGAGTAACCAATTGAAATACGAGACGGTCGTTCACGAGTTGTCTGTGTCCAAATGGTTGCAGGATACGTGACATGCTTGCGCCGCAGGATTTCATCAGCAAGAAATACAAGGCGTACAGAACACAAGTGATGTTATTAATGTCTTGTAACATACGGGTGTTGTGCACTGGTGCTCTGTCGGAGTTTCGCTGTATAAAACGGATAATGTCGGTGTGTAATGGTGGCAAGCCAAATTAATCGAAATATTCAAACTGACCTAGACCATTAAAATATAGGGCGATCTAATGTGATCCAGAGTAAGCACTGGTGTCAGTATTGACGATCAAAGCGGCTGGTATGTGTTCTATCAATGTGTCTAGGTAACTGGTCCCTAGCGCATACGTGACTAGTGGAAGTCGTCGAACAACCAGATCAGACACTAGTAATTGTCTTAGCTGTTGGGTATCCATTATGCTGTGTAATCTGTTAGCACTTGTCTCGTCTTGGAAACTTCTAGGACCAAGTCGAGTTCGGCGTATACGACGACTTGTAGAGGTGCATCCGTTATAACGTCAAACTTTAGTTCTATTGACAGTGGGCCAGATTTCGCCAATTCAAACTGTTCCCCGTCTAATTTACTGGGAGTCAAATCAAAACCATATAGAGCGTACCCTTGACTATAACCTTCATAATTGATACCATTCCCGACATCCTTACCGGTCAGACCTAGGGCCAAATTGGTACCATGGAAAGCTCGCATGTACTGACTCGTGGTATAATTCATGGTTAACGGTTTGCCTGTGACACTACGCCCATCTACTATCAGACTCAAATAGTTTAACTGATAATGATTGAATATGAAGGGGTTCGTGTTTAGCTCGCCGTTGAAATAGGAAGCATTCACTAAACCGATCACCACCCGGGTCGGTGTCTGGCTGAGGAAAAGGTTATCTTGTGTGTGGGAAAACATACCTTTCGGGATAGAAAAGGTTTTTACCACTACTCTTTTAAAAGGATACTTGGCATTGGATCTCAATCAGGCTTTTTCATGAGCCAGAGAGATAGCTGGATTTAACTTAGCTTTCCTCACCAAGAGGGCGGCATAAGTAATGACACTTTTGTACCCACTATTTACATCCGTGGCAATCAAATTAAAGACGGATTTTGATGGGGTTAGTTTGATTTTAATATCGACGCCATTCAACATGTACCTGTCCTGATTGAAAATATCGGAATGTAGGCGCCCCACCATATCCAGAGGCACACTATAGCTGGCTAAAGATCTTCTTTTGGCTAGACCTTTATTGGTATCACCCTTCGTGTCTGTCATAAACAAAGGAGTATCTTGATAGTATAGTGCTGATGTCAGATGACTCTTTTTGGCCTCTTCGCCATAATTCAGAAGAGCTTCCAAGTAGGTCTGGTACGGATACGAATTTTCACTCGGTGAAATAAGAGTGTCGTTCAGGGACACGTCTACTTGAGAAAACAAACTATGCAAATAATAATTTATAGGACCGACTTCGGCTGTGTTTGGTAGGTCTTCGCCATTGGGTAGTGTAACTTTGGCTCTCACGTGAAGAAAAGTATTAAACAAATCAATGTAATCTTCACCGACACCCGAGATGGAGAATTCGATGGGTGCCCCATAAGCTAACGTAGCCAACGGATGAATCTCCACAAACTGTCCCTCTTCCACGGCCGTCTGGGTGGGAGGCACACTAAACAGATCCAGACCAGAATGCAGACACTCGCATGACTTGGGATGAATTAACGCCATTATGAGAAAATATCCGAATGTCCCGGTTGGTGGTGATGTGTCTTATGAGTCGACGGCTTTCTGACTGTTGGTTTTATTCTTTTACTGGGCTGACCTGGCGGGGCGGCTCGTTTTCGTTTCCTAACCCCACTACCCGATTCGCTGATGTGTTAAGCAGTGCCTTGGAGTAATCGTTGACCAGCATCTCTGGCGTGTTCTTTGAAGGACTCACCAACATTCCTACCAGCTAGGAAATCTTGAGCCACTTGCAAACCCGTCCCCAGTCCTCTCAATGGAGCTTTGCCACCAGTCTTCAACCAATGAAGAATTGTGCGACCAAGACCACTAAAGAAACTACCAATTCCATGACCTCGCTGACTTCGACCACCCACAAAATCAGGGAGACCACTTCCAGCTTGATTGCAGAAATACTCCTCATACAGTTTGGGGTTGCGTTGGATTGGCACTTGCGTAACCATGGTTAGCCCAGATCAAACCGTTTGGTTGTTCGAAAATGTAACGTCACTACTAAAGTTCCACCTGTAAATGGGATAGGTTTCCCCTTCTCGTCGGTTATAAGAAGTTCTCCTCCGAAGTCGGAGAGTGTCTGCCTGTACGGCGAGGAACCACCAGTCTGCACACCAATAAGCCAGACATGGGACAACGGATACTCACGCAAAACTCAGGTCCTGTATGACATCACACTGATGTTGGACAACAGGATGCCTTCATCCGACATACAGGACTTCACGTTGGAGCCCAAGCCAACGAACACAAGCAAGCATAAGAAGTTCAATCGTGTCAAATGAAAATCGACTGAGGGGTACGTAATGTGGCTTGTCATACATCCTAAATACGGAGGTGGTGGATCTGTCTAGAACAGGTAGTGTCCGCAGTAATGGTACCATCACATCACCAACCACCCGTGAGGTGACAATATCGGAATAGACGAAGACATTTTTTTGTGCCCTGGTCTAAATCTACTTCACCCACACCAGACAGACTGGGTTCAGTCCCGGTGACATGTGTCGACGGAAATTGTAAAATTTCTGCCAACTTGTCACTAAGTCTAACTTCAGCCCCCTGCTCGTATAATTGGAAACAAGCCTTATTCGAGATATCGTTATAAGAGAACATCATTCGGTTATGTTCTTGCAAGGTATCGTCGAGACGCAGCCATTACAGTTCATTGATAAATCTCTCAGCCTCGATAAGCAATCTATTCAATTCAGCAATGAATTTTTCTGTTGATTTGTACAGACCAGGCGAGATGCGTAATCTTCATTGGTGGGTCGTCTAGCTCTGGAGGTGGAAAGTATTTTATCCACACCTCATCTTTCAAAATATTAAAATAGGTGTTGGGAAACTGAATATCGACCAAACCAACTTCGTACTGGGAGGTGAGCTCAATAGTTTGCGGTAGCTTGACAAAGTAATGTCCGGCGTTATTTTTGGGGTATATTTGTAACGAGGCATTACTCGACAGTGTCACGTAAAAACTCATTTTAGTTTATTCGAGGTCTGAATGTTTCCTGATTCAAAAATGTAAAGTTAGCACTGAAGTCCCATCCTTGAATGAGAGTGTTTTACCCGTATCGGTAGTTAAAAGTATTTCCACCGTGTCGAAGGAGAATCGACTTAATGGTACATAATGTGGTTTATCATAAAGATGAAACACTGAAGGTGACAGTCGGTCCAATATAGGAACAGTCCTTAGTAAAGGAACCATGACGTCTCCAACTGGTCTCGCGGCTACGAGATCGGAATAGACATAGATATTTTTAACTTCGCTATCCATCTCTAATTCTATATTACCGTATAATAAGACATTGTCGTCTGATAGAGTCGAGCTTGGAAAACCCAACATATTCTTCAATCTGTCACTAATTTTAGCCTGGGCGCCTTTTTCAAATATTTTCATCCCGACTTTTTTCCAAGGTGTACCTAGCACGAATTTGATGTTTACTTTCTCGTCTACTTGGGTTTCTACACACAACTTATTCAATTCCTCAATGAAAGTTTCAGGTCCCGTGAACGGACCAGGTGGACATATAAGCGTTATAGGTTCTCTACCACTACCTTTAGGTGGAAAGTATTGGATCCAAATTTCCCCAGGCAAACCATTAAAACACGCAGTGGGGAATTGAATCTCGGCCAGGCCCACTTCGTATTGGGTCGTTACATCAATGGTCTGCGGCAACTTGACAAAAAAGTGACCTGGTTGGTTGTTGGGAAATACCTTTGGTCCAGCATTGCTCGGTAGCATATAACCCAAACAACTACTCATTAGAGCTACCCACAGCTTGCCGTCTGGTGCGTCTGCGCTGCCTTGAGTCAGATTGAACAAAGACACGGCAATTACGGCATATATAACACCATTTGACACAGAAATACAATCTCTGGCCGCGGCACACGTTGTCCAAAGAATGTCCAGATCGAAGTTCGTTCCCCATCTGTCGGTTGTGGGCGCACCACAATAGTTTCCACCTTGTCTTCAGTCACACCACTAGTCTCCATAACTAGCTAGTTGCGTGTCAGCTATCCAACTATTGAATGAATTGGGATAACCAAACCACTTCACTAAATACTATTTCCCACCACCTCTCCTGGTTCTTTCTTGTAAGACTGTTTCGATACGATAAACTTGCTTATCTCCAACTAGTTGTATTTCTTCTCTGTAGAATGAGTCCTGTAGTTCCTGTCCCGAATCGTCTTTTAACACATAGGTCACCGGACTGGTCTGGTTTATGCGACTGACGGTAAACAATTCTTCTGTCCACGAGGGCATATATCCTTTTTTAAAAGGTTGTTTGGGTTGAGCCGGTCTGACTCGGTCCCCAGGTGTAAAATGCACTTTTTTCGATACATATATCGGCTTATACAAGTTATTCCACACCTCTTCTTGATTACTATAGTTGACTTGCACAGGGGCCATGCGAATACTTCTGTGATACGAACCATTGTAGTTCTGGATCAATTTATCTATCACGTCGACGTAGCGCAGTGTATTGGTCTTGGTGAGATAACGCCACATTTTTTCTTTCAGGGTCCGGTTGAATCTTTCCACTATCGCCGCCTTCACATCTTCATTCTCGGTGGTAAAGAAGTGCACACCTCGATCTTTCAGAAATTTTAAGAAGGTCCGATTGACGAATTCCGAACCTTTATCGCTCTGAAAATTTATCGGTTGGCTAAAAACCAAAGATTTTACTCACAGCGACCACCAGAGCTTTCCCTGTTTTCTTCTGGATCGGGATAGCCCAAGCATATTTACTAAACACATCGATACAAGTCACTAGGTACGACATCCCATCGTTGTATCTTTGTAATAGTCTCATATCTATCAAGTCGGCTTGATATTGTTGATTTATACCACCGGTTATGGTCTGGCGTCTCTGGAAGCGGCGACGGATTGGTTTATGTAACGTGTAGGTATCCTGATGACGTAACCATTTATCTATTTTCTTCAGATTAGTATTACTTTTTAAGGCGGCGGCTCCACCATAGGCCCCCGGCTTCTTAGGGTCATAGTTATACTTTCTTAATTTCGCGGCCATTTTTCCCCACTTGGGTGTAGGTATCCTACTCTTCTTCTTGCTTCGCCTGAGTTTGTAAGGTGGTGTGGTCTCGACTGTTTTGGGCTCGACTACTTGATTTTTAGCCGGTTGAATAGGTGTTGGTTGAAGAGGTGTTGATTGAAGAGGTGTCTCGGCTACTGGTGTCGGTACACTGGTGACTTCAGGTTTTTGTTCCTTGATATCCACTAGTCCTAGAGTCTTGTTTCTGTACTGTTCCAGTCGATTCAAATACCGCTGTAGTGTTTGGTGATACGCTCTGGCCTTGTCACGAAGTGGTAGATCTTATGTTTCCAGGACTTGTTGCATCTGACGATCCAAGTCATGTAGACTATTATTTAGTGTGTCGGGTGGTACATAGGGTTTTTCTAGCAACCGGGGATCGATCAAGATCATCTTCTTGGCCATTACAAACCCACCACGCTTTTCAACACATTTAGCATGGGGCCTAGTAAGGCGCCTATGAAACCACCTTGTTGCAGAATCTCTTTCCTTTTCTTGAGTGATAATTTCTTATGCGTGAGTGCTCTCAGACTGTGTTTGTGTCGTTGCAGACGTTTCTTCTGAGCTGGTGTCAGGGGAACATTACCTTTTAAAACGTTGTGACAGCATTCGCAAATTGATTGGACGGGAAGCTGATTTCATTACTGCCTTCACAGTGGCTGGGTTGGTCTGACCCAAGAAGCGTAACATACCCTCGTTACGTTTAAGTCGGTTAGTCATGTTATTTGGGGACGTAGACGACTTGATACTGATCGGGGAATGTATGACTTCGTAAGCGGAGCTGATCCGGTGTTTCCTGTCGCAGGTCAAATAACAAATACCCGTGTGGAGCCGATGTCGCGTCTTTAAAACTCTCTTGGACATATGACACACGTTCTGGGTACATCTGTTTGGCCAGATTGGTAATCTGAGACCGTCTCGAGGATTCTTATAATAATAATAATAATAATAATAATAATAATAATAATAAGTCTTTATTTTCGAAGGGTTAAGAATTGGGCACGCAGGCCCGTCTGACATTCTGCCCTTCTTCTCTATTTCCTCTCATACATTCTTTCATTCAACATCACTTATGAAGCAACTTTTGACAACAAAAGAACATTAAAACGCATGAAAAATAAATAACAAATGACTCACTGAGGCAGTTTTTAACATGGGCATTATAAATACCTAAGGAGGGTGTAACGTGCCATACATAAGGGAATGTTTTTTGGCTAGTTGTCGTTTGAGATAAGTTACCATTATTGTCTTAAACACCACTAGGTAGTGCGAATTCAGACTGATAGTTCTTTGTTATTTATTCTTACCAAATAGGTTCTGTACTATATACATAACACTGAGGTTGCACTGATGACTGCCTTTAGTAAATAATTTAGTCACTCTGTCATCTGTCTCAGACATTAGATCATCTATGACTACTAACCGACGTCTATCCCCTGTCCATTTATCCACATCCGGCAGACCTTCATTAAATTGAACACCCTTCCTAGTTTCGTAGATGGGTTGCCATTCCCCATAGCACCATATAATTTCCTCTGGAATGGGGTCTACCATGGCTGGTAGATGGGCCAAGAACCGTTGGACAAAGACGGTTTACCACTCCCCGTTGAGCCCGCAATCAAGGCCGTAAAAGGATGTTTCCACCTAGGATCCATGAGTATTAATAACCACCTAACTACTCGTGTTGGTGTTTATAAACGCGTAGGGGGATACTATTAGACCATTTGACCACCAGCTGCACGCCAGTGGGTCTCTGGTAGCTATCGGTATAATACTGACACAACCAACGGCCGACATGACACAAGTTCACACCGAGGTGATGAGTATGGCGTTGACTATTATTAGTTCCTACAAGCCCACAAAGACCAATAGCTCGAGGTTGTGTCGGTTAGTACGTCAGATAGCCAACCAACATGATGTGTTATTCACGAGACTAGGAGTCCGTATCAAGCCCGAACACGTTTTCCCGGTCTTTGTTTCAATTGCTGACGAAATCTTTGCCGATAACATCATCAATTATGGAAGAATAATGATGGTTTTTACACTTGGTATGCGTCTGGGTAAGCATCTGGTTAATAATTCTTACAATACAGACGTGAATGTCCAGGACATGGAGGAAACCTTCGCTACATCTGTAGGCACGTATATGACTGATAAACTACATCCTTGGATATTGCGAGGTGGATGGCGTAATTTCTATACTTGGTTGCAAGCATCAGTTGAATAAATACATAACTAAAACCTCTCAGTATGTGTCTTTGTTTCATTGTGTGTCAGTGTTGACGTCTCTAGGAAAAGAAGAGGGCAACCACGTGAAAGCCAGCCACTTGAAACAACCAACAAAACAAAAAAAATCTTGGTTTCAGTATTTAATCACCAAAATATGTGTGGCGATGTGTTATTCATCAAAATAGTTTAGTGATATAAGAAAAAATAAATGGCATACATGGTTAGTGAAAAATATATAAAACAATGTAGTTTGGATGATATGTCACCTAGACATCAACCTATCGGGAACTCGGGCATATGAAAGAGGTAAAAACATATGCCAGCTACTGTCTCTAGTGTATATTTGGTGTCTGTACGTTGTTGCATGTCGTAGGAGTGAATGTCATGTTCGTGTACTGTTGTAAGGAAGGCATCAAAGTCGTGTCTGTTATTTATTAGCGCTGGAAATTCTAAAACAGAAGAATTGTTAAATGATGCACGATAGAATCTAAGATCTTGTGTTTCTCTATGTCTTAACACTAAATGAAAACTAAAGTTTATCTTAAAGCGACTAATTTGGGCTTTGAAAATCTTATACAACGTATCTGTCCAGTCGATAGGTTTTTGTATCTCCGGGCTAATAAAGAATGTGTATGTCGATAAACACTTGGTAATCTTATGATGTGTCCTGACAGCTTCCCAATTTTCTCTATATGTTTGTTGAATATCCGGTGGAAGGATGTGTAGTGTCTCTGGTTCCCTTGTTGGTAAGATGGCCGCTTCGTCGTCTATCACTTGTTCAAAAATATTCTCGTCTTGCTGTATCTGAGTGTTAGTTATATTGGTTTTAGTTGGTGGTTTCGTCGGGCTTGTTGTTGGTGTTGTCTCTGATGTTGTAGTAATTGTTTCTGCTGTATCCATAGGCGGCTGCTGATGTGTTCGTATGTGTCTTTGTAGATTGTCTTTTCTGTTGAAACGTTGTCCACAGATATGACATAAGTGTGGTTGATCTTTCGTATCGTGAATGGTCCGAATGTGGCGAGTGAGCTTATAGTTATCACGGAAGTCTTTGTTGCACACTGAACATGTTAAAGTAGATCTGGTGGCCATATTAATAAACTGTTATATAAATAAGTCACACAAGTGTGTTCCACACTTGTTTTTCTTACAACCACAAAAAAGGTTCTGGTGTATACAATATATGTTTCACTGTTTTAGCAGGTGCCGACGACACGAATAAGGCTCACACCAGCGTGTTTCATAAATACCTCTGTAACTAACCAAGTCAGCACGTGAACAATATCTGTTCACTACACTAAGCGACTTACAACAGCAGGTTTCACAAATAACTCTGTAGCTAGCCAAGTCACCACGTAAACTGGTGTAGAGCGAGTGAGGAGACGCCGTCTATTTTATACACTGGTTCTGCACACGACCCTACAGAGCTGATGTGGCAGTTTTTGTAGACAGGCTATTCTCACGCCACCCACACTCTTTCACGTGACCGATGACTCACGCTACCACTTAATGACTTTTGCATATGGCGCTGCTGACAAAGGGTCTTCTCGGACATCCGCGTTCATTACCAAAAAGGATATGTGGTTTGTGTAGTTTGTAGTATTTTTGTGGGGCCAGGAAGATGTTATACTTGTGTATTTGCGATGGGTGAGTGTATCTGTACTTGAATGTGTGTACGCGTGTTTGTATGTGTGTACATGTGTCTGTCTTTGAGTTTTGTACGCGTTTCTGTATAGTTGTGTGTGTGTGCCTTTGAGTTTGTACACATGTCTGTATGTTTGTACGTGTTCCTGTACTTGAATGTGTGTACGCGTGTTTGTATGTGTGTACATGTGTGGCTGTGAGAGAGGTTGTCGACGCCCATTTATCAAGCATATTGACAATCAAAGTGCAGACGGCGTGGTCTCCGCAGACACCGACAACAAACACCCTCACCACTACGGCGGACATCACCCCATCCACGCAGAACTACGATCCCCTCAATATATTAGTAAGCCCAGTCCACCAGACTCCTACGACCATCTTTACTTTTGTTCGGATGATAGTGACCCTCTACATAACACCTCTTATCATTACCCATGCTTCGTCGTATTCTACTGTCTTATTTCACTGGCAGGGACCATACACCCCACCCTTGGAAGTTTATCCACCACGTTTTCACTAGTCTATACATCTCTCCCTCAGCACGCGTAGTTGTCTAATATTACACTAAAACCCTCATAGATTTCAGCACCCCTGCGTTTCCCTCTTTTTTCACACAAATAATATACCCCACCCTCCACAACTCTCCGACTTTTACGTTTCCATTCTTACATATATTCTCAATGTACCTGCCATTTTTTCCCCAGTCACAACTCCCACCAAGATTTCCTCACGCATAATCTTTCCACACAAATAATATACCCCACCCGCCCGTTACACAACTCTCCGACTTTTACGTTTCAATCAACAAAATATATTCTCAATGTACCCGCCATTTTTTTCCGTCACGACTCCCCACCACCACCCGCCTAATCTTCATGAAACACATCCCCCTCATACATTTGACACCGATCATTCACACGAATACAACTTTTTTTTTCATCCCTCATATACACCGTTCCATCACACCCCGCCCCGGAGAATTACCCAACCAACTTCCAGATTTTCACTTCAACAACCAAAAAATATAACTTCAACGACTTACAGATTTTCCCACACTTCAACCCTTCATAGACCGCCTTCGTCCGTGGACGAGATCACACTCCCGCCCCGCCAAAAACTACCTTCATAGACCTATTACTTATCCCCCTCGCCGTGGACGAGTGAGAATACGTTAGTTGACTTTTACGTTTCCAACAACAAAATATATTCTCAATGTACCCCGACTAAAAGATTTTCCCACACTTCAACCCTTCATAGACCGCCCTCGTCCGTGGACAAGCTCACACTCCCTCCCCCTCAAAAATTACCTTCTTAGACCTATTACTTATCCCCCCCCTCCCCGTGGACGAGGGAAAATACGTGTCTAAATCCCCTAATATACTACTGGCGAAGCAGAATATTAGTTAACCAAAATAAATTTGGTTGACTGGACAAACAAAACAGAAACTGAAGCTTTTTGGAGTGAAGTAAGACAATTTAAAGATGCCTCAGGAAACAGTCCATTCTGTAAGCTCTTTAAATATGCGATGTCTGCCATGATACTACCCCATTCAAATGCTGATGCGGAAAGAGTTTTCAGTACTGTGAATTATACAAAATGTAAACTAAGAAACAGGATGAAACTTGACATCTTAAATGCTATCTTGACAATAAGATTTGGCCTGATGAGAGCAGGAAAATGCTGTTCAACTTATCAGCTCCCTGATCGTGTATTAAAAGAAATTGGAACAGCTAAAGCATACCAGAGTCATTTTGAATCTGAAGCTTCAACTTCATCATCCAAACTAAGTGCATCTTGTGAGAGTGCATCATCAGTATAGACGAGGACATGATTATATAGGTAAGTCACATCAATTTTTTTTTTAAATGTTGCATATCCGTTATAGGACGTTGCAGTCACCATCAGAATTTTTCAGCTGCTGTTGATGTACTAGGCAAGATTATGCTCAGTAGTTTGCGATTGATTTCTGAGCGATCGGTTCACATACCCCTTAAATTACCAGCGCGGCTCGAACCGCTGCCGGTTCGGATGCAGCTGCGTTACTCACGAGAATATACGGGATTACGGCGACAGTCGTAAAACTTCGCCAGGGAGACCGGCAGTCATATCAATACATATGTAATTTCTTACTTTCTCAATCTGGATATTTTCCCTAGATACTTTCCAACGAAATCTAGATATTTATGGATGTTGTTTGGGCCATTTCTAGATACTTTTGGTCAAAAAAAAAGTGGCAAACCTGGATGGTCCCGTTCAACCGCCTATAATATCGGCTTGGTTGTAGTTGGGTCCTTTATTGTGTGGCTTGTTTTGATTCGTTCGTAGATCGAGCTGCTTGTTTTCAGCTTCCTGGTTTCTGGTTGGCTGATTTTGTTCGTTCCTGTCTTGATAGTTACATGTCTGGGCAGAGTCGCGCACTTGTTGAGGCCTGGAGTTATTGTGTACCCACCCCGTCATATGGTGCTGTTTCCTTCAGGGAGTCTACCAGTCGTCGTTCCACCTGTAGTTCCTCCTCCTTCCCCGTCTTGGGTTGTCTTCGAACCTTCCCGTTCGTCTGTCGTCTCGATGGTTCGATCTTGGTGTGGAGCGATTCTCAAGTGCTCTACAGAATTGCTCTTGGTCTGGGAGGCCGTTCTCATCCAGTTCGATTTCAATTTCTTCTTCTGGTGCTTCGTCTTCTGTTTGGGTCTTTGCATCTTCTGGTTTTTTCTGTGACTTGAGTAGTTCTATCTGGTCTCTTTCTTCTTGGATTTTTTTAAGCGTTTCTTCTGTCTTTGCTCTTTCTTCTTGAATTTTCTTGAGTTTCGTCAGTTTCAGCTTTTATAGCAACCATTCGAGCAACATCCTGCTCTATCTTCTGCTGGACTTGCTTCAGTTCGTCCAGGATGCGCTGAACGGCCGTTATCTGGGTTTCTTGCGTCTTGTCTTTATCTTCCTCCATGTTTTTAAACTGTGTTCTCAGGTCCTTCAGTTGGCCTTCCAGTTGTGCTTTGTCGCTTTTGGATAGTCGGTTGGTCGCCTCGTACTGCCTCCTGGCCTCCTTATATGGTAGGTTAGACTTGATGGCGATTGTCATGGCTTCTTTGCTGTCTTGGTGGCAGGGGCAGCAGAGGTACCTGGCGCCGTGGTTGCCGAGGCAGTTGGCGCACTTTCTGTTGGTGTTAGGCATCCTGAAGTCCGAGTCGTTCTTGGCATGCTGGCACTGACTATATTGATGGGGACCAGAGCAGTACCTACACACCTCCACATCACTCTTGCAGGTGGCACGGGTGTGCCAAAACTTCTGGCACTTGGAACACTGCAGCACTCTCGGTATGTAGGGTTCTGGTACTTGGTCTTTCTTGCCCCATATAATGTATTGAGGGATCAGTCGGCCCTCCGATGTTTCGACGACAACTGTGGAGGGTATGTTGTTTTTCCCGATGATCCGCTCAGCACTGGTGATCTTGATCTTGCGATTCTCCCTTGTTAGCATCTCCCTGATCTGGTCGTTGGTGAGATGGGTCTTGACTCGTTTGATGACCCATCTTTAGATCGAGTGGTGCCGGGCGGCTTCCAGTAGTATGCCGTGGTGAAGCTGGATGACGGCTTTCTCTTTTTGTGAAATTTGCTGTAGAAGTGCTGAGGTCTTTGGTTTTTTGTTGATGGTGACCACTACTCCATCCGGTGTCTTGCGCAGCTGGCCGATGCTATTTCTTCCCAGCTCGTTTTCCAACAGACTGATTATCTTGTCCGTTGGTAGCGCCGACAATTTAGCTTCTCCCACGCTTGTCTGCTTCAGTAGTATTTTGCCGGTGAAGTCTACAGTAGTAGTTGTTGTTTCCTCCTGTGTGGAGGTCTCTGGTATATTGGGCTGCATCTCCTTGGTGTTGATAGCTTCCCGTCTGTTGCTGGCTGTAGTTATGGTTTCTGCGACGGGAACGGTTTCAGCGGATGTCGGAGCAGGACTGCTGCTGTTTGAAGAGACGAGCACAGCAGTCGCAGCGGCTTTCTTCGCCTCTCCCTTCCTCTTCCCGGCTGAATATACCGCATGTCTCTGCGCGGCACTTTTAACGCGAGGCATTCTCTGCGTTAACCGATAAGGCGAGTAGATCTCGATAGCGCGGCGAGTCGACTGAGGAATGCTTATACTTATACGGTTCCCGTACCACTCTTTTATGTCGTTGAGTCACGTCGGTCTGTGCATTCCATCCAACAAGGCTGCACGTTCAAGATGTTTTACATCTAGATCTAGATGTTTCGCCTGCATCTAGATGTCGTTTTTGACGTTTGGATGTTACATGTAATTCTATATGGTTTTCATTTGGAGTTAGATATGTTAGATTTTTCTTTTCTTTCGGTGTCAACCATGGCGTTTAGGCCAAATTGAAGGAAGATATCCCATCATTAATCCGCATAAAATGTGCGTTCATTCCTTGCGGCTAGCATTATCTCATGCCTCATCAGCTCCGTGTATTAATAGAAATTTGGAACAGCTAGTTAGTTAGTTAGTTAGTTAGTTAGTTAGTCGACAGATCATCCACATTGCACATCGAACTATTCAGTCCATAAGTGCTCGGATCCCCTCCTCAGCAAATCCCGCAGCGTGTAGCGGCTAACGACACCAGTTCTGTGTTGGTTTATTAATCTTCTTTGGCTTCCTGCATAGTGAGTAGTGATTAGGTAAAGGATAGACACCAAATGATGCGGATCCTCCTCATCATTGATCATAACCTTGGTGATGGCGGGCGGTGGGAAATTTTTGACGGTGAAAGTGAGTCGTGCCGGCTAACAAAAAAGTCGTGGGAATTATATTTTGTTGGAAACGTAAAAAGAGTTGTGGGGGGCGGGTTGTATATTTTGTTGGTAAGAACGGTAGACATGAGACGTAAAAGTCGGAGAGTAACGGGGGGGGGGGGGCGGGGGCGGGGTATATATTTTATTGGTAGACATAAGATGAAGGTTAGCGTCATCGTCATGGTGGAAATCTTTTGTTGATGGGTGAAGGCGGGAACGGTGGGGAGTCATACCGGGTCATGAAAAAAGTGTTACGTTGCGAATATATTTTGGTGAACGTAAAAAGAGTTGTGGGCGGCGGGTTATATTATTTGTGTGAAGAAAGAAGGAAACGCGGGGGGGGGGGGTAATCTGCGGGGATATAAATGAATGTGGCGTGGTGGGTATATGGAAATAATCGTGAGTATGGAGGATTGAACCCCCGGTCGGTACCTTTTAAATCTGTGAGGGTTTAATGGAAAATATATGTGATGTTCATAAATGTGTGATGATAAGACGGTGGGTGTAGATAGTGTAGGATTCGAACAACATCGTGATGATCAAGAAATGGTCGTGATGGATCGAAGTAGGGGAGGTAGTAGGTTTGAATCTCTGGTCGGTTACTATATATTGGTGAGGGTTTTATTGGAATGATCTTCATCGTGTGAAGAGGGTGTAGCGAGTGTGGGATTTGACTCGGTGGTCGAGTGGGTGATCAAGGAGTGGTTGGATGTAGAGGGGATTCGAACTGGTGTTAGGAAAACAACTAATGGTGATGATCAAGAGGTGGTCATGTTTTGTGAGTCTGGGACTCGAACAGGTGTTATACCAACAACTATTGGTGACGATCAAAGGGTCACACAGTGGTCAAGCAGTGGTCAAGTGGGTCAAATTAGGAAATGTTAAGGAAAAGTGGTTGTAATGATATGGCGATGATCAAAGGGTGGTAATGCAGTGATCAAGCAGTGGTCAAGGGAGGAAATTTTAGGGGAAAGTAGGTGTAATAACATGGTGATGATCACGAGATGGTAAATTAGTGGTCAAGTAGTGGTCAAGCAGTGGTCAAGTGGTGGTCAACTGAGAAAATTTTTAACTGAAAGTAGGTGTAATGACATGGTAATGATCAAGAGATGGTAAATTAGTAGTCAAGTAGTGGTCAAGCAGTGGTCAAGTAGTAGTCAAGTGGTCGAGTGACCACTTAAATTGTTGTGGACGATGTGGGTAAAATTATGGTAGTGATTAAAGTGATCGATGACGTGGTCAAGCAGTGGTCAAGCAGTGGTCAAGCAGTGTTCAAGTGGTGCAATGGTGATGGATAAAATGAGGAGGAATCAGTAGTAGTGATAATAGTACTAGCAATATTAGTTGTAGCGACAGCATTAGTAGTTGGTGCCTTGTTAGAGACACGTCCCTTTTTTTTGGGGGGGGGGGGGGGTGTAAAAATCACACAAACACAAAGAGGGTCACACAAACACACATACATACAGACAAGACACAAACAAACACAAAGACAACCACACACACACCCATCTCCTACCATTACTACTGTCACCACAACATCAACTATACACAAGTACACACCTACAGACACACTCACCCATAAACAAAGACACAAGTACACACACACAAACACAAAGACAACCACACACACCCATCTCCTACCATTACTAGTCAGCACAACATCAACTATAAAAGTACACACGTACACACTCACCCATAAACAACGACACAAGTGCACACACACTTCTACATACACTCAAGTACACATACACTTCTACATACAGACAAATACATAGAGACAGACATATACAGACAAGTACAGAGACGTAAACACAACCACACACACACGAGTACAGACCTATACTTGTACAACCACAAAGACACACGAGTACAGACATACAGACATGCACACACAAGCCGAGGCGGATGCGTACGTGAGAAGCCACATTTCATCACCGGTGGGGTACGATTGCGTGAGAACATCCCCACATACGCTTCATCAGCGGGCGGAAATATGTGAGGCGAGTCGTCTGTGGCGTTCTGCAATGGTACCAGTAAAATTTTGCTATGAAGGGGGTGAGCATCATAAAACCTTGGTATGAATGGGGTGATGGTAATTGTCATGGGTCAAACGCTGATCTCTGCTTCCTCTCAGATATTGACCTGACGTTTAACCGCTAGAACTGTATTGTACAATCACATATAGGACAGCCTCACTATGCTGACTCCAACATAAATCCAACAACAGTCATTAGAGTGAACTGAGATATAGTTTATCTCAGGCAACTTCAACAGCAAACATGAGCGAGTGAGCACATCCAGACTTCAGTCTTTCACACCGCACTTTCGCTCTTGCTTCTCCGTCGCGCTTCATCTATCTAGACTGTGTGGATAGTTGGGCAACAAGCTGGCCACCTGCTATGAGAAGGAATGCATAACAAACGCCTACCTTCCACTGTCATATAGCGAATACCAGAGATGCCAGCGACCGTGGCGACAGTAGAGCCAGGAGTACCCGTAGTCACTTGCCGGACACAGACCAGAGCGACTTCATGTGGACACCGAGGACTGGTAGCAGTATAACGGCCAGTATTCCGTGAATGGTGGTGAAGCACGTCCTAGCGCTGTCTTTGCTGGATCACACACTAATGCTTGAGCCGTTACGGCGTTAGGTGACGTCGTAACATGACGTCTAAATTGCGTTCAATGTTGGTGTCACTATGTTCAACATTTGTGACACTCTGTATCTTCTTCTGTGATGCGATAGCTCATCACTTGAATGTTGCAACACTGTCATTTGCCATATGATAGCTTTGCCCTCTCCACAATGAAAATGCTTGTTAAAGCATTTTCCATGTTATCTTGACATGCAAGCAAATGATGTCTGCGACGTAAATTACATCCTATTGTGATAGACAACGAATTCACCGTCCTTCGATCTCAGTTTGTCAAGGTGAACCAATCTAGATCGTGGGATATTGAACACCGGACTAAAATACAAGTCCCGACCACCGCCACCTCTTATATCCTAATAATATTAAATATATAATTATCGAGGTGTTCTCGCGTTAACATGCCCGACTACTAGTAACTAAACTAAGGCTCAAACACCGCCAGTTCATATACTAAGACCTGTTATCGCGTATATATATTGACACCTTAAAACTACTAACGGTCTCTATAACCCCGAGTGCCGCCAGTTAACTAAAAACACCGTCCAATGTTGCATACCCAACGATCACATGATCCGTAGTCATTAACTGATCGTCCTTGACGTGAATACATATATCCACACAACTCCAAGTCGACCTGGTACACCATCACTTCTTTTCGCTACATCATGTCGATAGGGAAAACTATTCTCTATATAATATTCTATATCTGTAATGTGTAGTTTCTTCTATGTTTATAAATATATATATATTTGTATTGTTTCATAACTGTATGTGTTATTCCTATGCATGTACGTTTGTATTGATTACTTTACTTATATACCTTTCTCTTCATTCGTCCATCATGAACATGATATGTATGATGATCAATATTTAACACCAACTATATTAATGATATTACGAACTATACACATCAAATAACTCAATGTCTGGATAATTAAAATAATAAATACCAACCAATTATATATAAATACAATATAACATTAAACCAATAACCATTTTCATATCTAAATTTAAAATATAACTGCCTAATTAATTATTACATCTCTATCTATCACTGGAAATCTATCATCCATACACAGTCATTATACGTGTATATAACTATTGTTTCGAAGAATCAATCACAATACTAACGATACTACCACTCTGGCCTGTCCAAGAATGCAGCAATCTTAATTGTTCATGCCGCGTTTACATTACTTCTCTTTAATCCCGTGACACTTTTTTCACCTGTCTTTCTGCAATAATAATAATAACAAGTGATTAACTTACGTCTATACTTTCTTTAAAAAAAAAACTAATAATATATATATATATCCGTGGCAATTCAGACTTAGCCACAGTCATCCTACTGTAATGTTACACTAAATATATATATATATATAACACTTTCATAATTTATTTATAGTCTACTGAATAGATCAGCTAAATTATTTTATGTTCCAGAAATTGAATTTCCTGAAATGCAATTTCAGTTTTACTTGGCTTTATTGAAAGACCAAACATTCGAGTGCGACAAAAGATCTGTCTAAGAATGTACGCATGATGTACTATTTCAGTTCTATGGATATTGATGTCGACGATGTATGATGTCCCTAAATAGTAAATGTAGAATGATGAAGGATAGTTCTGAAGACCAAAAAAAAGGTATAAGAATTCCTATAAACATAAAGGCTTTGCAACGGCGGTAATGTGTACCGAATCTTCCGCCATCGGGGTTATTTGTTACTGGCAGATATGATTTATAAAACTATATAAATTTCGCCATGCTCGCTATTACTAAGTCTATTTGAGCATAGGTTTTAGATAAAGATAATCGCTCTAAAAAAATATGATTGTTAATATGAACAATACAATGATACGAATACGGTATACTACACTTATAATAATATTCATGATGACAACACAATCACAACAACGCTACATGTTTTATTTAAGGTTAGTAAAATTCATTTTGAGATGACCAAGAATTTTCTTCCTAAAAGATATTTAGCCAATTTCTGAACAGAATTCACCAATGATAGCGTAATTTCATTGCGCTTGTGTGATTCATATACATTTCTCCCAGAGTACAAGACAAGATGTAGTAATTTCCTATACCCTTGTGGAAGAATGTATACGACAGACAGTAAACAGGTACCATCCACCACAACACAACCATTTGATTTGAGAATGATCCGAGAACTGATCATCGAATGTGATTCCTGCAAAGGAATTTCAGATTCGCCATGCCGTGCCGTTAGGCGGACTGTTCGAATACGCTGTACAGTATCATCATATATCCATATAATCTGGCTCAGTTTCCGGCGCACACCATATTGCGACATCTTATTCAAACTCACTGTAGCTTTATCTATACATTTTACTACTTTGTTTGATGATAGATAGCATATATAACAGAGCACCATCTCTGTTAGTAGTTTAAGAGATTTATGGTGTGCAATGGAAAAGGGTTTGGGAAATGAATAGGGCACGCGTGAGCACGATTGGACTGGTTGTTAGAGAAGCTCACGCGTGACGTGTAAGGTAAACATAGTTCAGTCCCAACTCAGCGTTCAATTTAGCCAGAAGTGTTTCAACTTACTGTATACGTTTTTATACCAGGACTAATAAACGGACACATATACACTTTGGCCGGAGCCTTGACTTCATATATTACAGTTACCTTCAGTTATGTTCAGACTTGTTACAGTCTGAAATGCTGCCCGTACACCAGGATGCTGATTTGAGCTGTCGCGGTCACAAGCGATCATAGAAGTTATCATCACAAAACAGAACAATGGATTTCTAGAAGGTAGAAATTATCAAAGGCCACGGAAACTTGAAGTCGTGTATTATTGAGAAGCCAACAAAATAGAATCTGCAAATCTTTCTGATGGAGCTGATGTTCGTTAAAACCGTCACACGAAATATAATATTCTGAGTTGTGGAACAGAGCTGCCATCGTCATTGTCCAGCCTTGGGCACCTGGCCGTTGTTTTTTGGAACGTCAATATGCTGCCTTGAAATGTCGTTTTACAGGAGCCGTTATCGTCCTCATGTCATTGAATTTGACCTTGGTTGCCTGAAGTGAAGTCAGGAGTTGTGGAGAGTTCATCCTTAATCACGAGAGGTTGATGGTCAACGCTTATACTGAAACAAGCCATTTGCTCATTCGTTTTCGATCGTTGGCTCCGATTGAGGAAACTCTACTACTTGCGAAAATCAACTCCATTCGAGCTTGGTCATAAATGCAGCTATCTTGAACTCTGGCTTATCAAAATGTTACTCAAGCAAAACGATAACGTTAATGTGGAACCTTCGGAAGTGGGTGGGCAAACTGGGTTGCCGTCCTGCTGAAGAAGGGACCCTATTTAAATCGCTTCATTAAGCTAGAGCCGTTTCCAGACGTGCCCTTTTTCTGGTGAAGTCGTCCAGAAGTGCCCTTTTTCGGGTGAAAAGAAGCCACCTTTCAGACGTGTCCAACCAGGGGTGAAAGTGGAAGTACTCCTCGCGCTAGAGAAGCCGGAGATGTCTGAGGATTGATGTAACCACCAGAGGCTGCTTTCCAGGGGTCCAAAAAAAAAAAACCGACAGGACAACTAGAAGACAAGGTCGTCGTTTGGGGAAATCTAAGAAATTACAGCTTCAAGTATCCTTATATCTTATCTTATATATAAAAAAGGATCTCCGTCTGTTTGTCTGTCTGTCTGTCTGTCCGTATGTCTGTCTGTCTGTCTGTCTGTCTGTCCGTATGTCTGTATGTCCGTCTGTCCTTTATGCGCTCGCGAACGGCCCATCCGATTGAGATGAAATTTTCTACACGCCTTCCTTTCATTCCAGAGCAGCCCACTGTCGTATTTTTTTTTTCTTTCTCCTCCTCCCTCCTCCCTCCTCCCCCTCCCAAAAGACGTACGTCCAGGAAATGGTCTTCTACATAGACACTTCTCTCTGAGGTCCGCGATAACATATTAACCTGGTGGGATGGCAATCAATCATCCTACTACCTCCTCCCTCCTCCTCCCTTCTCCTCCTCCTCCTCCCTCTTCCTCCCTCCGCCTCCTCCCTCCTCCCACTCTCTACTCCTCCTTCCTCCTTCTCCTCCCTCCTTCTCCCTCTTCCTCCTCCCTCTTCCTCCCTCTTCCTGCTCCCTCTGCCTACTCTCTCCTCCTCCTCCCTCCTCCTCCCTCTCCCTCCTCCTACTCCCTTCTCCTCCTCCTCCTCTCTCCTCCTCCCTCCTTCTCCCTCTTCCTCCTCCCCCTCCTCCTCCACCCTACTCCTCCCTCCTCTTCCTAATCCCTCCTCCTCCCTCCTATTCCTCCTGTCTCCTCCTCCCTCCTTCTCCCTCCTCCTTCTACCTCTTCCTCCCTCCTCCTTCTCCCTCCACCTCCTCCCTCCTCCTCCCTCCTCCTCCCTCTCCCTCCTCCCTTCTCATCCTCCCCACCTACGTTCTCCTCCTCCCTCCTCCCTCCTCCTCCTTCCTCCTCCCCCTCCCTCCTCCCCCTCCTCCTCCTCCTTCACCCTCCTCCCTCCTCCTCCTCCTCCTTCACCATCCTCCCTCCTCCTCCTCCCTCCTCCTCCCTCCTCATCCCTCTTCCTCCTCCTCCTCCCTCCTCCTTCTCCCCTTTCCCCCCCCCCTTTCTCTTAATCCCTCCTCCTCCCTCCTATTCATCCCTACTCCTCCTCCTCCCTCCTCCTCCTCTCTCCGCCTATCTCTTCCTCCCTCCTCCTCCCTCCTCTCTCTTCCTCCTCCCTCCTCTCTCTTCCTCCTCCCTCTTCCTCCTTCTCCTCCCTCCTCCTTCCTCCTGCTCCCTCCTCCTCCTCCCTTCTCCTCCCTTCTCCTCCTCATCCTCCTCCCTCTCCCTCCTCCTGCGTTCTCATCCTCCCTCCTCCTTCTTCCTCCCTCCTCCTCCCCCTCCTCCCCCTCCTCCTCCCTCTCCTCCTCATCCCTCCTCCTCCATTCTCCTCCTCCCTCCTCCTCCTCTCTCTACCTCCTCCCTCCTCCTCCCTTCACATTCCTCCTCCTCCCTCTTCCTCCTCATCCCTCCTCCTCCTCTATCCTCCTCCCTCCTCCTCCTCCTCCCTCTACCTCCTCCCTCCTCCTCCCTTCACATTCCTCCTCCTCCCTCTTCCTACTCCTCCCTCTCATCCTCTTCCCTCCTTCTCCTCCCTCCTCCTTCTCCCTCTTCCTCCTCCCTCTTCCTCCCTCCGCCTCCTCCCACTCTCTACTCCTCCCTTCTCCTCCCTCCTCCTCCCTCTTCCTCCTCCCTCCGCCTACTCTCTCCTCCTCCTCCCTCCTCCTCCCTCTCCCTCCTCCTCCTCCCTCTCCTCCTCCTCCTGCGATCTCCTCCTCCCTCCTTCTCCCTCCTCCTCCCCCTCCTCCTCTACCCTACTCCTCCCTCCTCTTCCTAATCCCTCCTCCTCCCTCCTATTCCTCCTGTCTCCTCCTCCCTCCTCTTCCCTCCTCCACCTCCCTCTTCCCCCTCCCTCCTCCATTTACCCAAGACAGACAGACATACAGATAGTCGGGAACGGGATCTTATATGACTACTTATATGATTTAAATGAGATGCTCTCCACCATGGGCTGGGCCGGGTCAGACAGACAGACAGACAGACAGATAGATAGACAGACAGACAGACAGACAGTCGGGAACGGGAGCTTATATGACTACTTATATGAATTAAATGAGATGCTCCCCACCAGAGTCTGGGCGAAGCCGGGCCGTGTCAGCTAGTAATTACATAAAACGAACGGTATGGATTATTGATTTTAGGACAATTATACTGGTCTCTGTGGCTAAAGGGCTTGCGAACGCGGTTGTGAGCCCGTATACCCGGGTTCGAAACACGGCGGTGCTGGTTTTTTCGAAAAAGGTATAGGGGCCGGTCGTTCAGAAAGCAATGGCAAACTACTGAACGTAACACTTGCCTAGTACATCAACAGCAGCTGAAAATGATGGTGTTGACTGCAACGTCCCGTAAGGGATACGCAAAATTGTTTTTATAATTATAATTGTGTAATAATTTTTGTTCATTGATTAGATCGACCTTATTAGATTTTGGCAAGGACGATATCATGGCAACACAAGATAACACAGATGAGACCTCTCAGTCAAGCAAGTACTGGGTGTGAATAGACAAGCCTTTGTGGTTACAGGATGATGGTTTTAATTATTCCGTTATGTATTCTATAAATTATAACTGCACTTGCTGAAGACAAATCGTGCAAATTTGGTTTAGATATATCATTAAAAGTAAGTATGAAGTATATAAGTAGAGAGTTAAGAAACGTAACTGTGTGGTTAAAAGAATTGAAAGTGGCGGTCACTGAAGTGGAACATTTTATAGAAAGTTTACGGGGAAGAACGACTGAACAGGAGGCTTATAGATTTAAGGTAGAGTGCTATGGAATAGTAAAGAATAATAGGAGACAGACAGATCTAAAGAAAACAGAAGACAGCATAACGTTATATATAGAGACAGTTACGTTGAGCCAGATGTGACTAAGGTCAGAAGTGATTATAATAAACGAAGATACAGAGATGGGCCTGAGAGAGACCTTTCCAGTAAACAATGGAATTGGCCATCTAATAGTGTGACTGCTAGAAAAAAACGTGACGAGTGGTTTGAACAAAGACGGAGACAGTATTTAAAGTCAGGGACAATAAACAGAGTAGAACACATAAGTAGAAATTCAACTGCTCCTAAGGTGGTTGCGAATCTGACTGTTAGACAGGAAACGAAGACGACGGTATTAGTAAAGAAAATAGACAAAGAGACTCAGACGCAGGTGATTGAAGTGGTAGAACGGAACACACAGACACAGCTTGATACAATAGAAAAGAAAACCCAGAAACAACCAGCCAACAAGATAACAAAAGCAAGTCAAACTGAGTTAGTGGAAATTATAAAAACTCCTCATGAAAAAGGAGACACAATTGAAATAAAGGAAGATAGACAGACGAAAAACAACGACGTCAAAAGACAGGTGAGGAAAAGTATTAGAGAAAGAAATACAAATAGTCTGATAGTTAATAGAGGTACGACGACGGGTGTGTCAAGTTCCTCAGGTAGAGACATTGAATTTATCCCTAAATGGTGCAGGAAAGATGGAGGCATAAATAAGAATGTTAGGTGTGGGGATTCAGGTTATAGAGAGGATATTTCCACCTCTACCGCATATTATAGTAAATACCGCGCTGCTGGGACAACAATAGATCCTGATGATTCAGAGGCCGAGTTGACTATTAAGAACATGAAACGTTAAAAAGGAGTGTCAGGAATTTCTTTTAACCCGGAATATACGGAAGATGAAATGAAGAGATTCAGAGGATATATGCTTTCCAGACCTGATTTATATACGCTTACAGATATTGAAGAAGACGAATTAGGAAATCTGATCTCTAATAATAATCTAAATTAGAGCTAAGGGCCAGGTTTGATAGTTGACCGATGAGTGACGTGACGAAATACCTTGAAAGAATCTGACTCGTTAATGGTGTAGGAGAAGAAGTGAATTATTTATTATGCGTTGTCCGAGTAAGCATGATATATGCGAGTTAAAAAGAGAAGTTGATGGTGTGCTTATGGCGCGTTGAGCGTGGTTGATCGTAGTTCCGAGGATATAGGACGTTGAGTGTTGAAGTGAATTGTTTGGGCATGCGTGGTCTTTGCGTGCGTAAACGTTTAGGCAAACATGTGTTCGTAGCGCTGAGTGAACCAGGAGTGAGGTTTTGAGACGCCGTCTAAGTGGAGTGCGTGGATAGAACGATGTCAGGTGATTAGTAGTAGCGCATGCATGTACGAGGCGTTTGGTATATCTTGTGTCATTGTGTGTAGAAGTGATCAACACGCTTAGGCTGCGGTGAGTAATTGCTAGAATGTTAAATTTGTGTCTAATTTTTTTTGGTAGAAGTAATAGTATAGGCACGTCAGGTTGTCGTGATACGAGAATAAGGGTGAGATGAGAACGAGCTTGTTTGTACACAATGGTCAATGCATATGAGAAGTATAAATACGAGCGCCGTGCGAAAATGTGAAGAGTGGCTGATGGGTGACGCTGATAAAACATACTGGTGATTTCGTGGAGGACAGAGCAAGTGAGTATGCGAAAGTTAGAAAGTAGAGAGAAGATGATTAGAAATTTGTGATGTCTTTTGTTTAGAATGTGAGGTGTTAGACAGAATTAATGAAAATTCTATGACGGGGTGTCAGATAGAGAGTTAACGTTATGTTTATTTATAGTAAGCATGTCGTTGGATGATGGGAGTGGACGAAGAATTGGTTGTTAGAGCTAATGTGTTGTTTGAGCAAGGTATGCTTTGAGTTGTGGAAAGGGAGTGAATGATTGAGAAAAGTTGAAATAAGAAAGTAGTTAGATTGTGAAAATCGTTGGCAGAGACATGTTGAAGCAAGAATGCCTGATACAGAGAAATGAGAGAAGATGGTTTGCCCAGTCGGAGTGAGGTTTGTCGTTAGTCATGTGTGGTGTTGCTTATTGTTTCTGAAAGAGTCCCGATAAATAGGAGTAAGCAAGAGAAGGAGAGAATGTGATTAGCTAAATGAACGTCGGAACATTATAAATAGAGCACTATAGAACGTGTTCCGATAAGGGTGGCTGGCTTGACTATCATCGCGGTATGAGAACGCTAGGAGAGAGTTGAGGATAGTTTAGAGTTGTTGTGGTGAGATGTTGGAAAGTACTGATGCAGGAGAATAAAATGTTAGTTACGTCGGGTAGACGAGAGACTCAAAAGTAGAATTAGTTGTTGGTACAGTAGATAGATGTATTGGTGAAGTCTATAGTAAATAGACATTTTGTTGCTGGTTGTAGCATGGTGGAGATACCGTAGTAAACGGTAATGTTTAATAATTCTTGGTACAAATCCAAGGGAAACAACTAGATTAGGAAATGGCTGTGCTGAGTTGCAGTTTCCCTTACTGAGTAGATGAATTGTGGTGTGCTGAAATAGCCACGTTACTTGGAAAATAGAGCAATTTTTGCTGTAGTTTACAGTAATTGTTTGGTTAGTATGGCAAGTGCAGTAGTGTCGCAGTGGAGTTAGTTTGTAAAAGATGGAATGTTGTGAAGGGAAATAATCAATGCTTGACTTCCGGGAAAAGTACAGTCATTTGTTGATTAAGGACTTTTGGTTGAGGGGAACAAATATTGTTCTGAGTTATGATGAGAATATAGTCTGTAGGTAACAGATATATATATATATATATATATATATATATATATATATATATATATATATATATATATATATATATATATATATATATATATATATATATATATATTGGGGTTAATGCTTAGCATTGAGTTGTTGTTTTTTCCCTCTGTTATAAGAATAACGGAATAGGCATGACTTGTGTGAATAGATATGTATTTCATTGGTTCGTATAAGAGACCAATGTTGTTTGGCTACTATAAGCAATTGGTTTTAATTTAATATGATCTTTCAATGTATCATGAATGGTATGTTATATTATTTTTCTTTACTTGATTTGGTCCTGTAAAATGATTGCCATTTGATTTTAGAATAGGATTGTTGTGTTTTCAGTGTTTTGCGTACAAACTACTGGTCCGTAAAAGAGACCAGTAGTGTTAGATAACACTAGATATTTTCTTTTAATTGATGCTTGTTTTATTTTGAAAAATGTGGGCATATATGACAACATTGTAAAAACAAAGGGGGGTGATATTGTTGTTCTATTTTGATTTGTCTTGACTCCAGTTATTCTCGAATTGTGAGTTTAATTAGCTTACTTTGGTTAAATATTAGCATATTACTTTGTTTATTAATTTTCATTTGGCAAAAGTTATAATGATGTTACTTATTGAATTGCCCTAACTATGTTTAAATTAGTTTTCGTTTGACGTTCAGTTGTGGGGAGTTAGAAAAGTAAACAGGTCCATGTTAAAGAGAGAAACTTAGTAAGGGGTCCTTGGGAGTTCTGGATACATATTTACGTTCAGAAGATATGGGGCAATTTTAAAACATGGTCTCCATGGGGTCGGAAGTGAACATTGATTTAGTGCCATGATGTAATGGAAATTTAATAAGCGACACGAGATTGCTGGGTTGTAGAAGAAGTAGAAGTGGGTAACGTGCTGCGACAGACAGCGTGAAGACAAATAGTAAAACATGAATTGAATGCCATGTTTTTTTTATATACTGTGGATACAATAGTAAAGGGGGGTAACTGTGTTCGTGAGAAATGAACATTGTCAGTGTGAAGTGCTGTGGTCACAGCGAACATAGATAAAATGTCATGAGGTTTTGGGGGTCCGTGATATATGGACTGAGAAAATATTAGGTTGATTCAAGCAGTGATAGGTTAGAAGGTCACAGACATGAGTTCAGTGGCGGTATTTTGTTGCTGTTGATAACGGCATAAATTTACAAGTGAAGAATTTTGGTGAAATGCCCATAATAAATGGACATTAGTGGGTTGCTGAAGTTTTCTGCAAGATTAATAGGGAACCTGATATAGAGTATTCCTGAGTGAGGTATAGGAGAGATTTGCTTATATTGTAGTAGGTGATGTTTATAATGTTGGAGGAGGTTTTGAGTGGTATGTGTTTTGTGGTTGACATTACAATGCGAGGTTGCTATGGTTGAGGTAAGGTTCAGAGCCATAATATCAGTAGTGTCTGTAATATATAGACATTTAGGAGTGAATAATATTTTTGGTGGTTGATGCTCGATGCTGTAGATAGCAGCGCAAACTGTGAAATTGCCATAATAAGTGGTATAATTGAACTATGGAATTGTTTTAGACTTTATTACATAAAGTCTCAGGTGACATAGGGGTGTAAAGGTGAGTGTGGTTTTTGTGAGGAAGATTTCTAGTTCTTTGACTTCCGGTGCACACCGATTCTTTGTCTTACTATCGTGTGCGAGTGATTTCAGGTTGGTTGAAAGTGAAAGTGGAGAATTAGTAATGTTGAGGTAATACTGTTAGTGATGACGATAGGGAGTTTGAGGTAGTATCAGAAGAGTATGGCGTTTTATACTTGAGATCAGATATTGGTATATATGATCGTGATGAAAAAGGTTTAAGCGGATTCGCTTATGAAGAGAAGAAGAAGTATTTCGAAAAGGTACACATATATGTTGTGATGTGTTGTATAAAACTGAGATTTTGTAAGGCAGAAATATTATGATGTACCTATATACATGTGGATTTCCTTATGAACTGTTAGTTAGCTATAAGAGACAAGTGGAGAATTGGACTCGAAGGAATAGAAATAAAGTTCATTGGGTAAGAGAGGATTAGTTTAAGATGGGTTAGAGAAATATTGGGGTTAAGGTTTTACTGAGGGAAAGCATAATTAGAATAAGTAGGTTGGGGATTAAGACTTTTCAAGGAAAGTCTTTTTAAAGAAAGGGGGGAATATAACAGAGCACCATCTCTGTTAGTAGTTTAAGAGATGTATGGTGTGCAATGGAAAAGGGTTTGGGAAATGAATAGGGGCACGCGTGAGCACGATTGGACTGGTTGTTAGAGAAGCTCACGCGTGACGTGTAAGGTAAACATAGTTCAGTCCCAACTCAGCGTTCAATTTAGCCAGAAGTGTTTCAACTTACTGTATACGTTTTTATACCTGGACTAATAAACGGACACATATACACTTTGGCCGGAGCCTTGACTTCATATATTACAGTTACCTTCAGTTATGTTTAGACTTGTTACACATACTACCTACTACGAAAACCAACCAGAAGAAAGTATCAACCAAACCTAATGAAGTATATGTTTTCATAAACCCATTCTTCGGTTCACAAGAAAGAACTGTTACTGCTATGGTGCCGTGTTGCAGTGTTATAGCTGCGGCTTGACCCATATTAATATCTTTAGGTTCCACCACAACTGGATGTGACATGTGTGTGTTTGAAACCAGACCATCATGAGGTAATTGATTCTCTTTATGTATTTGTGTACCATCAACGGTGTTTGCTACAATATGCTTCCTTTCCCATTCTGTTATGTCCTCAAGCGAAACATCACATAATTCAGGGATGTTCCCAATAAAGACATCCACAAATGGGTCGGGCAGCACAGCCACCGTTATTTTTCCAGAAAAATATGGGCATTTTATATCAGCCCAGGCAACTGGAAACTTTTCTCTTCCACCTTCAAAAGTTCTACAGTTCACATGTTCTCCAGTATAGTCGGTTTCATTAATCAGCTTTGTATGTACCCCAACTATACTCGACCCGGAATCACGGACCAGATTACAGTTCTGTCCATTCACAATGGCCTGATGTACAACTAATGATCCATTGTTAATTTGGACTGCATTTGTCTCCTGCACGGAGACCTGGTGACCACACGTCAAGTTGCCCTCTTTATGAAACATCTGGCAGGTACTACAAGTCGGGTCGATGGGAGAATATTCTACCTCCACCGTATTTGCATGATTAGTCTCGTCTGAGTCACTGTCACTACTAGATGTCAGCATCCCTATGTTTGCTTCTTTATACAGTTGTCTTAACGGACAAGATGAAAACATATGTCCAAAACTTTTACATTTAAAGCATTGTGTTTGTTTTTGTCTCTATTTCTAAGTGCTAATTTCTTTATGTAACTGTCAAACTTCGGATGTTTGTCACACATCTGATTTGAGCCGTGGGTGAAACCACAGTATTTGCAAGTTGTCCACACACCCTTTTTCTCGTGTTTAACATAAGGTTGATACTTTGGTTGTTGTTCTTTTTCCCACCTTTGATATTGTCCACCAGACTGTTGTTGTGCTTTATAACCCTGCATCCTTGATTTATAAGGGAATCTATCACATGCATTTGTCTCTACCAATGGGGAGAAACTATTATTAAATATGTCCTTGTGAGCGTCGAAGAAAGACTCTCCTTTCTCATCCATCTGCTGTATACTCGAACATTTCTGTTCAATAAGAAAGGTAGACATAGACGGAGGAACCGCCGAGATCAGTTTGTCTCTAACAATCAAGTCACGTAACTTCTTGTAGTCGTCATTCACATTAGCTGATCGAGCCCATTTATCAAATGTCAATTGAGTCAACGAGGAGAAGTCAAGGAACGTCTGTCCTGCTTTAGGAATAAGATTTTTTAATGATGCACGAAGGCCAAATTCGTCCAAACAGAAATGAGATAGCAGTCTCTTTCGAATGTATGAGTAATCACTACGTAACTCATCCGGGATTAGTTCTACAACCTGTAAAGGTTCACCACTTAAGTGTCTATGTAGTAAAACTGCCAATTCGGTTTCTGCAACTCCATAGTGTCTCATGATTAGCTCAAAATTAGTTAGCCATGCAGAGACTATATCAGAGTTGGAATAGGTCTTGACCACCCCATTATATTTCTTAATGGCATCTGTGGAATGTGCCTCCACTTTGTTTTTAGCGATCTGTTCATCCTTGTCCTTCTCGTACTGTTTCATTTTGAAGTTATTCTCCAATTCTTTTTCCTTCAGAAGCTTTTCTGTATTCAATTTCTCAAGATTAAAAGCCATCTCTTTTTCCCATAATTGTGCCTCTGTATCTAGTTTTTCCTTATCTGCAGCAATTTGTAATGCAATTCTGTCATTCTCTGCAGCCAACCTTTCTTTATCTGCAGCAATTTGAGCTGCCATTCTATCATTTGCTGCCGCCATCATTTCCCTCTCAAATAATCTTTGCTTCTCCTGTTCATCTAGTCGATCCTTTTCCAGTTGCCTTACCGCAGCTCTTTCATTCCTTTCGTGAGCCTGACAATTTGCAAATTGTTTCTCCGACCACGATATAAGATCTGCTCCTGTCAAACCTGCATCCTTCCCAATTAAAATAAAATCCTGTAAAGATGACATGTTGTTATGTTTCCACAATATTCAATAATAATACTCAACAGTGAGAAATAGAGAAAGAAGTTTACCACAAAAGAGACAGAGCTTATAAGTATCGAAATCGACAGATAAAGTCCAAGAAAGTAGAAAGAAATAACTAATAAATTACAAATAGAGAATATAAGAATGAAAAATGACCAATCATTTTTTTTTTAATAATAAATAAGACTTATAACCTAGCAACCAAAGTATAGACAGTTAGAGTTCTTTAAATAAATGAAATTAGCAAAGCAAGACACTTATTATATCAACAAATAAATAATGCGCACCTAAAATAAGAATGTACAGCGCAAAATAGCACAATATTGTGTAACGCGCCTCTGACGTCACAAAAGATAAGAGCAAATAAAGAAAGGATAAAAATGTGTGCAAAATCACAGTATTTTGACCTAACTAATTAACTGAAAAAACCACAAACAAATATAATACTCAGATCAAGACTATTTTCCAATAGTTCAATAGTAGTCCAAATCAACAGCTTTGACAGACAATCCTGGTATAGAATCAAAAATGTTCCTATGTATTGGCGGTTGTTATACCGGCCTTCCTTGAACAACGAAATTGACACCATAGGCAAGTTGCCTGTCATCAATCCCTGAAGTGGATCGTAATTGATGTTGGTGTCATCTGCTACAAAGTGTAGCTGTGATGTAGAAAGATCTTCAATCTGTTAAATTTGTTCTGGTCTGATGAGTAATTGTACAATATTTCCAGGTTTATTTACATATACAATTCTGACATCCGAGGTATGCGGAATTTTAAACACGATAAGATTGCATTGAATCCGTTGTAATGATGCGTTGATACTTCCAGTCATTCAACCGACCTCCTATGAGTTCCTGAAGTTTCCGTTGAACCACAAGAAAAAGGATTCACCTGTGTTGTTTCCGTTCGCAAGAGGCGTTGTGAAGTACAAAATTCTCTTTTCAGTACACTGAGCTTGAGAGATAATGTATACTGGTCTTCCGTTGATGAAATGTCAGAGGTGCTTCAAGTTTATATATATCTATTATTGTTCTCTAAAAGTACTGGAGAGTTTTGGTCAGAGACCATAACTTTATGAAGGGAAAATCCCAACTGCACCTCCACGCGGTAGAGGATGGAAACACACCACGGTGTGGCTAACACAGCTCTGGGGACCGAGTATCCACCGGAATAAGTGGACAACTCTGCAGCTGAGCAGAGCAGGGCACTCACTTGTCCTTGCAGTCGGAAATGGCTGTCAAAAGCAGAGGTAAAAAGACCACCATGTGAATGTGGAAGGCAAGGGGAAACCACCACATTATCTTCCCAAGACTTCATGGCAAAACATAAATCAAAGTTAGTGAAGGACGTTAATGGCTGTCTTAGGGCATCCTCGTCCGGTAGGGACAGTCATGAGCCACAGGTGACACCAGACCGTCATCCAGCTACTGATGGCAAAATCTTAACTAAAATAAATAAATTTAGAGTAGGAACATGGAATGTTAGGACATTAAATGAGCTAGGAAAGTTGACCAATGTTCTAAGAGAGGTGGATAGCATGAAAATGAATATACTAGGCGTTAGTGAGATGATATGGAAGGGATCGGGCAAAATTATAGCTGACAATCACACAATAATTTATTCTGGAGGGGAGACACATGAGAAAGGGGTAGGAATAATATTAGATGAAAAAACAGCCAAGTCAACTAATGGATACTGGTGTATTTCAGATAGAGTTATTATGGTAAAAATCAAAGGCAAACCAATAGACATAAATATTATACAAGTATATGCACCAACAGCAAGCAGTAGTGATGAAGAAATACAACACTTTTACGACGAAATAGAAATGGCGATGGCTCAAATTGGATCACAAGAAATAAAAATAATACTTGGTGATTTTAATGCAAAAGTAGGAAAGGGAAAAATGGAGGATGTAGTGGGGAATTATGGTTTAGGTACAAGAAATGAAAGAGGGGAAAAGCTAATAGAATGGGCAAATATCAATGATATGATAATTGGAAACACATGGTTTAAACACCATAAAAGACGACTGTACACATGGATAAGCCCTGATAAGAAAATACGCAACCAAATTGACTACATACTAATTAATAAAAGATTTAGAAATGCTTTAATTAATGTAAAGACAATGCCTGGTGCTGACTGTAATAGTGATCATGTACCACTATGTGGACAAATAAAAGTAAGATTAAAAAGAGGGAAAAAAATGGTTAAGAACATGAGACTTAATAAAGAGGTTCTAAAAATAGATAACGAAATGCAAGAACAATACAGAGTGACTGTGAAAAATAGGTACAATGCAATAACTAAAATACAGAGTATAGATGAACAATGGGAAATGTTAAGGGACTCCATTCATCAAACTAGCAAAGAAGTATTACCAGAGAGAGGCAAAAAAGCTAAGAAAAAATGGATGAATGAAGATATCTTAAACCTGATGGACAAAAGAAAACAGTATAAAAATGACAAACAAGAATACGCTAAGATAAATAAAGAAATAAAAGATAAATGTGGGAAGGCTAAAGAAAGTTGGTTAAACGAGCAATGCAAAAATATTGAATTAAATTCCATTAAAGATACAAAAAATATGCACAGACAAATCAGTGAGCTTACAGGAAAAAAAAATAAGAATAAATACAGGGTGTTTGAAATCAAAAACAGGAAAGATAATATTAGAGGAAGATGCTATAATGAAGAGGTGGAATGAGTATATAAGAGAATTATATAAAGGAGAAAGGGCAGAATTAACAGAAGATAGTAACTTAGAAGGTCCACCTATTCTGAAAGAAGAAGTCACTGACGCTATGAAACGTATGAAGAAAGGAAAAACAGCTGGGCCAGATGAAATCACAATAGAAGAATTAGAAGTATTGGGAGAATTTGGAGTAGATATATTAACCAAAATGTTGAATGATATTTACAGCAGTGGATATTTACCCAGTGATATGCTGAAATCTGTATTTATAGCTATACCAAAAAGACCAGGAGCAATTGATTGTGAAGATTTTCGTACAATTAACCTTATAAACCATATCACTAAGCTTCTACTCAGAATCATAATGAGAAGAACCAAAAAGAAAATAAAAATGGAAATTAGTGAAGAACAGTATGGATTTGTGGAAGGAAAGGGCACAAACAATGCAATTTATACATTGCGGACACTAATAGAAAGGTCAATAGAGAAACAGAGGGACATATATTTGTGCTTCATAGATTATACTAAGGCATTTGATAAAGTAAAACATGATGAACTGATTAAAATGTTGGAAGATATCAACACTGATGGAAAAGATTTAAGAATAATAAAGAATATTTACTGGAACCAAGTAGCAGCAATTAAAATGGGAAATAAAGAGGGTAGTTACGAACAGATAAAGCTAGGAGTACGACAAGGGTGTGTCTTGTCACCAGATCTTTTCTCCCTGTATAGCGAAGTAATAATGAGAGAGATCAAAGAGATGCCAGGAATACTAGTTGGAGGTTATAATATAAATAATATACGCTATGCAGATGACACAGTATTGGTGGCGGATAATTCAACAGACCTACAACAATTATTAGACGTTGTAGTAACAGAGAGTGCAAGGAAAGGACTCTCCTTGAATATCAAGAAAACAGTAACAATGGTAATATCAAAGAAAATGGTGACACCAAAATGTGACATAGAAATAGAAGGGAAAATCCTTAACCAAGTTGATAATTTTAGATACCTAGGGGCATTTATAACATCAGATGGAAGATGTACAACAGAGATTAGGAGCAGAATAGGGCAGGCAAAAGCCGCATATCATAAAATGAAGAGTATCTTATGCAATAAGTCACTGTCACTGAATGTAAGAAAGAGAGTGCTGAAATGCTATGTAGAACCAGTTTTGCTGTATGGCAGTGAATCTTGGAATGTAAATGAACAAATTAAGAAGAAATTAGAAGCAACAGAGATGTGGTTCCTGAGACGAATGTTGCGAATTCCTTGGACTGCCAGAGTAACTAACGATGACTGCCTGAAACAGGCTAATGAAACTAGAACATTATATACAACAATAAGACAGAGACAAACAGCTTTCCTCGGTCATGTGATGAGAAGAGAGGCATTGAAGAACATCGTAACAACTGGAAAGATCGAGGGGAAGAGAGGCAGAGGTAGACCAAGAGAAGTGATGCTGGATGGATTGAGACGGTGGCATGGAGGAATATCAGCAGCAGAGTTGATCCAGAGAACCAAAGACCGAGATCTATGGAGAGCCATGAACGCCTACGCCAGCCGGCACGGCACTTGATGATGATGATGATGATTATTGTTCAGCACAGGTGACGAATATGCACCCTGAATACCACTGGGTGAGTTAATCTTGAAATAGTGGTTATGTGCATTTTCAACCATTAATCCGTGATTTCATAGACAAAATCACAATAATGTCACTTCATTGGTACAGTGCCAATTGTCATTCTATCTGTTACAAAGATCATCTAATATATGATGACGAACGTTATATTTATTCGGACTCAATCAATGTGGGCAGGAAGCTCTCTGTGTGAAGCGATACGTATCCTGATGTGATCACACTGATTGTTATTTCCGAGAAATAAACGATGATGATTAATAACTGAAGACACAATACGAACAACGAGGATGCGCCAACTGGTCTCCAGCACACTAGACCGGCATTATCCTCACAAACATAGATGTGTTGCGTATTAGTGCATGCGTGACTGTGTGTTCTGTATTCATTCCTTAGGATGAGAATATGATCGTTATAATGTCATTCAATCCTGTCTCCATAGTCTGATATTCACTCGGCTTCAAATTATTAATAGGTTTGCAGCCAGTGTCTCAAAAAGCATTATTGCGTTAAACAAAGATGAAACCAACTGACTGTCTCTGTACCGTATCCGTACAATATAGACCTTGTGTCTATAACCGTTGTCCTTGACTCACTGACAACTTTACTGTGAACGATCCTTTGGTCCAAATCTCTGCAGACGATGCCCCCCATGTCATGGGTCAAACGCTGATCTCTGCTTCCTCTCAGATATTGACCTGACGTTTAACCGCTAGAACTGTATTGTACAATCACATATAGGACAGCCTCACTATGCTGACTCCAACATAAATCCAAAAACAAAGTCATTAGAGTGAACTGAGATATAGTTTATCTCAGGCAACTTCAACAGCAAACATGAGCGAGTGAGCACATCCAGACTTCAGTCTTTCACACCGCACTTTCGCTCTTGCTTCTCCGTCGCGCTTCATCTCCCTAGACTGTGTGGATAGTTGGGCACCAAGCTGGCCACCTGCTATGAGAAGGAATGCATAACAAACGCCTACCTTCCACTGTCATATAGCGAATACCAGAGATGCCAGCGACCGTGGTGACAGTAGAGCCAGGAGTACCTGTAGTCACTTGCCGGACACAGACCAGAGCGACTTCATGTGGACACCGAGGACTGGCAGCAGTATAACGGCCAGTATTCCGTGAATGGTGGTGAAGCACGTCCTAACGCTGTCTTTGCTGGATCACACACTAATGCTTGCGCCGTTACGGCGTTAGGTGACGTCGCACCATGACGTCTAAATTACGCTCAATGTTGGTGTCACTATGTTCAACATTTGTGACACTCTGTATCTTCTTCTTTGATGCGATAGCTCATCACTTGAATGTTGCACCACTGTCATTTGCCATATGAAAGTAATTACACAAAGCCATACACAAGTACACACAAACAGACATCAACTCCACAAATACACACCCAAAGGCAGACACACTCACCCATGCACACTTGTACATACAGACATACAAAGAACCAACCACACACTTGTAGATACAGACATCACGACTGCAGACCCACACACATACACATACGAACACAATGAGACGTAAACACACAGAAAGACATACTCAAGTATAGACATCACATGTGCAGACACACGTACAAACAGACAGACACACCCATACACACTTGATGCACTTGTAGATACAGACATCACTTGTGCAGACACGTACAGACATACTCAAGTACAGACAGACACACTTACACAAAGAGGGTCACACAAACACACCCAAGTATACACAGACACACTCACCCATACACACGTACAAACACGTATATATACACACACACGTACACACCTACAATTACACACAGACACACTCATACACACTTGATACATACAGACATCGCGAGTGCAGATACACGTAAAAACAGACAGACACACACAAACACAGTTGATACAGTTCGACATACAGACATCACGAGTGCAGACCCACACACATACACACGTGAACACAAAGACACACAGAGACGTAAACACACAGACAGACACACCCATACACACAAATACAAAGACAACCATACCCACGTACAAACAAGAGCAAAGACACAGACACCAACTAGACAAATACACACGTACAAACAGACATCACGAGTGCAGACACCCATATCCTCTTCCTTGCCCACAAGACTAAACTACATAAACCACATACCCCTTTTTGGTAACGAAAGCGGATGTCCGAGAAAACCCCTACGTCATCAGCGCCATATCCATTAAGTGGTAGCGTGAGTCATCGGGCACGTGAAGGCGGGCTGGCTGTGGCGTGAGAAAAGCCTGTCTACAAAACTCCCACGTCAGCTCTGTAGGGTCGTGTGCAGAACCAGTGTATAAAATAGACGGCGTCTCCTCACTTGCTCTACACCAGTTCACGGGCTGACTTGGGTAGCTACAGAGGTGAACCAGGTTGGTGTGAGCCTTATTCGTGTCGTCGGCATCTGATTGTTGATAAAGCACTGAAACATATTGTTGCGTATACACCAGAACTTTTTGCGGTTGTAAGAAAAATAGACACCAGATCTTTTTGCGGTTGTAAGAAAAACAAGTGTGTGACTTATTCATATACCAGTTTATCAATATGACCTCCAGATCTACTTTCACGTGTTCAGTGTGCGACAAAGCCTATTGTTATAAGTATAACCGTAATCGCCACATTCGGACCATTCACGGTACCAAATATCAAACACACTTATGTCGTATCTGTGGACACCTTTTCAATAGACAAGACAAACTACAACGACACATACGAACACAGCATCAGTCACCTATGAATACACCAAACACTACAACTCCATCATCACATCAGAGATCACCACGACATGTGTATTTACGGCATCCTCATACTATAATCACGTCTCAAGTACCAGACTGCCACCACTGTGACTTCAATGATAAGCTTACCCGCCACAATGGGACCATTCATAATGATGAAATATATACGTGTCAGTTACGTGACAATCTATACAATTCGAACCTTCAACGTTACTTACGAACACATCACCATATACCACGAGAAAGGACGACACCCTTAGACACCCCGTACCTGACAACTCGTCCACTCATAGTAGCAGAGGATATCCAACCAAATGATAGGAACAGCTTGGGAGCCCTTAAGGCGTACTGCAAGGACCTATCGCTTATGCTATCCAATCAAGTGGTAGTATTAGAAAAAAGTGTTGACCACCGCTACCGGGTGGTTTTGATATGATACATTCATAAAAAGAGGTATTCAGATATCTTGTATGATATCTCATAAATGTCTTTATTCTGGATCCGAAACAAATAAGGTATGTGTGATGACTTCGACAACAACAGTGTTTTTGATAGTCAACCAAGCTATACCAGAGCCGGGAAGAATGAAGATCACTAATCCAGAACTTTTTGGTTTTTCACTAACCATGTATGTCATTGATTTTTTTCTTATGATATATTACTAAACTGTTTTGATGAATATGTTGTGAACACACATATTTTGGTGATAAAAATATTGAAACCAAGTTTTTTGTTGATTTTCTTTAGTGGTTTTGTTTTCATGACGTTGTCTCTCCCCCGATGTGTCTCCACCTTGACGTGGTGGGGGAGTTTGCGTGTCACATCGACCCCATTTTGCTTGCCGATGGATGAAAAACTACATATCGGACAGCTTATGGGATAGGGATCAGACTAAGAGAGACACAACCTGCTGCCCTGCAGGTAGACTGTGAGGATAGCAGTCAAAAATTTAAATCAGGTGCACGAAGGCAGAAGTTCTTGGTCCGGACAAAACTCTTAAGGCTCCCTGTCGAGGGCTGTGGCTGAACGCCTCTAAGCCACAAACCCTCGGATCTGAGAGCCAGGCTGATACCCACCTACCGAAAAATAGAGGCGTGATTCTGAGCAAGCTACATGCTCAGGTCTGATACATGTTTGAAGGCTCTCAGCTGGGGGATATGAGAGATTCCCGGATGAGAGGGCCAGGCCGTTTCTCGTTCACTGCTGCACGAAGGTAAGGTGCTGAGCCGGCAGCACATGTAGCCTACCTCGTGAGCGAGCACAAAAAGTCAGAAGCCCCCCAGTCGAAGGAAATGGTTATGCAAACTGTCTGTATCTAACTCATAGAGAGTGTAGACAAAAGTGGAAGAACGTCTCAATAACGCGAAATGGAACGCACGGCGAGCAAACCTATTGCGTGGTCCGAAGTCAAAAGCAAAGTTTACCGAGTGGATGTCGCCCACAGTCTGACCGTTCCTGGTTGTTTGCTTGAGCGGCCAGTGGCAAGCGAGATGCGCAACATATGGAAGTGAGGAACTAAAGCAGCCATGAGCAGGACGTGGCAACTCCTCGGGTGAGCTCAGTCTCAGAGCAATATGTGCCGGCTCTGCAATTATGGAAGCCTCCTTGGATAACGAGAGAATGCCCATGATCTGTCCCTGTCTTCCCTTGAGGGTTGACCATTTTGTCGTTGACCGTTCTATCCTGACCAGCTGAGATGTGGGCGGCATCACAACAATAAGTCTAACGTGCCTCAAAACCCGAGGAAGGCTAACCTCATTAAAAAATGCCCGCCGAAGCCGGCAGTGCTGGCCTACGGGTGGCAAAATAAAAACTGTCACTACGCATTTTACGTCCGAGTGAAATGTCTCGTCCATTTGCCTCTCGTGCTAGGAACAGCTCTGACTATCTAGTTTCCGAATGCCGCTCTTGCTCGGAACAGCTCTGACTAGGTAGTTTTCCGAATGTCCGCCGTGCCTGGAACAGCTCTGAAGGGCGCAAGGACAAGCACATGTCCGAAAACTCACTGAGTGGATACCATCTGCAGACTTGTCTGGTTTGTGCAGGAACGGCCCGTAGTGAAGGAAAGCCCAATATATTGAAGTGAGGATTTAAAGCAGCTATAAGCAGGACGTGACGATTCCCTCGGCTAGCCCAGAACCAGGGCGCTATGTGACGGCCCTGCAACTATGGAAGCAACCTTGGATGGCGGAAAATGCTATGGACTGTCCCTGCCTTCCTTTGAGGGATGACCGTTGTCTTCGACCGTTCCATCCTGGCCAGCTGGGTTGCAGACGGCACCGCAAAAGTGAGAGTCTCCCAGGAATGCTACCTGGTCAAAAAAAGCACGCTAAAGTCGATGTGTTGGCCTACGGGTTTCGGCCCAAGGGCGCATAACAGACACACCGCAATCACATCTGGAAAAAAAAACACCCCGGATGATCGCAAAGAAGAAGAAGATGACGTTGTCTTGTCGGAACAGAGCTTACATTACCAGACATGAACAAAGTCAAATGTATAAAACCTAGGAGTTAACCAACTATGAAAATACCTAAAGAGAGAAATATATCAACCACACTTATGAAATGTGTGAACCAAATGGAAAAAAAATCTTGGCCAAATAGGAAAATGTGGTAGTCAAATAAGAAAAAAAGATATTGTCCAAGTAATGAAATACACCATTCAAGTTTATGAAAAGTCGGAAAATTTGTCAACCAAAAAGGGAAAGATGTCGGCCAAATACTGAAATAGCTCGTCCAAATTTATAAAAACCTAGGAAAAACTAACCAAAACGGGGAAAAGGCCAACATACGAAATGTCTCGACCAAACTTATAAACATCTAGGAAAACATATTAGCCAACACAACTAAAATGTCGACCAAAGTTATAAATATCACATCCAAACTTATGAAAACTAGGAGTTAACCAAATGTGAAAAATATCGTCCAAAGACAGAAATATTTCAACTAAACTTATAAATAAGTCAGCAACATTTATGAAAATTTTTGGTCAAGTACAGAAATAGCTATGGAAAAAGTAAGTCCACAAAACTAAGAAAATAATTTTAAAAATTTAACTTCTGTAGTCAAATGTGTCTTGAAGTTTTATCTGAAAACACATTTCACAATACATAATCAGCACCACTTTCATTGTTTTACATTACCGAAGGCCTTCACCGTATCTGGTACAGAAACCCTTATACATCACTCATCTCTCTACAGTCTTGGTTGCTTTCTTTCTAATACAAAGTGGTCACATCACCAAGAACTTCAAACCTCCATTGTAGATGAGGTCTAATAAAACAGTCATAACAACATGTATGGCCATGTAATCTGTGTGTCCATCGGGGATAGTTCATCCGAGTATTCGTCACCAAAGATCCATTTCCCATGGCTGACATCTTCAACTTGCTATACCACATCTTATTCTAACATACACTTTACATGAAATTTCCCAAATTTGGGATCTATTTAAGAATACGAATTAGATACACAAAGACAACAAGAACATATCAGACAAAACAACTCACAAACCAGACTTAGAACTAAAACTCACTACCATATCAGATGACCCTCCCAACTACTACTAGAACACAAAACATATCATAAGGAAACACATGACACAGAGAGCTTACATCACCAGACAAAACACCTGGACTCATTGCTTCTTGTACTGTAGAATTCTACCAACACTTCTTTCCTATCACCAAAGCTAAACATCTACCACACAACCACTGGGCATTTGTCCAACATAATACCCAAATAAACATACAACCCTCGCCAACGACATTAACGAAACGCATACATACACATTGTCAGACATTGGATTTAAATCCCCTACTACTAACATACCACCGGTGTCGAATTCCCCCGTTTCACAAAACAAAAACACCCTCTTGTCAGTTGTTACTGACCCGAAAACCATTACACCAGTCCAGAATTGTGACTCATGGAAGCTACACTCACACTGTCGTATCTGTGGTATGGATGTGTGATCAGAGATTCTTCTATAATATCACATTGTAACCCTAACTTTGAAACTTTGTTTAAAAACTTTTAACCTATTTGTTTAAAACTTTTTCACCTTCCACTCATCAGGTACAATGGCACCGGGAAGGTTAACCCGGTCAACAAATGCCCGCAGAAGTCGGATGTGTCGGCCTAACGGCGCAAGAATGCAGCTCTGCTGTAAACAGGCACAATGCAATCACGTCCGAAAAAAAAAAACTCCGGATGAACGAAGAAGAAGAAGAAGGTACAATGGCAGCTTTATTTGATAGACGGACATCGTGGTCAGAAGATGAGAATTGTTTTGAAGATGACAGTGTTTTGAAGGAGGATGCTTCTGGCTTCTTCACACCAGCTTTATCATTAGACATTTTGTTCTGCCAGAAAACTACTCGTGGCAGCCAGCCAGCTTTAGATGTGCCAGAGACAACCTTTGAGTGGGGTGATGATTCGTCTTCAGATGAAGATATTGACTTTTTGGGTAGTAGTCATGGCCAGGAGTCTCTCAAGAAAATTAATGTTTTGTGGAACGAAAACTATCCTAAGGTGTTCCTCATCAAGGAATAAGGTGTGTATGGTTAGTAATGATCATAGTTCACATGTGTATTTTTGTAAACCTGTCTAATAAGAAGACCTAGCTGATATACCTGTTTTCTATGTACATCTCTCTATACTACAAACCACCAGTGACTCTTTTCTCAAGGCGTGGCCAAAAGAATGTCGACAGTCTGTTTTTTATGTCTTTTACCACTTCTCATTGTGAATTTTTTACTGTTTTTTTTTTCTTTACTGAAGTAGTAGGTGTCGCAGTCTTGTAAGTTTCAATGTGTTTTATTTACCTCCACATGTTAATTTTGCACCAGAACCTCACTTCATGACAGTCCATATTGTTGGCACAGAAGAACGCAATGGTAACTGGCATCATGTAATCAGAGAACGTGAGAATTTTGAAAGCGTATACTAGACTTGGAAAACATTTTGAACCCAGTCTTGAAGGACAAGCACAGAAGAAAAGTCATCGAACAAAGGACAGCAGTGAAGAAGGCAGTTATAATCTAGTTACCATGTTTCTCTCTGCCATATTAAAACAGTTATAACCAGAAATAAACTAGTATGCGTTTCCTTAATGTCGTTGGCGAGGGTTGTATGTTTATTTGGGTATTTTTTTGGGAAAATGCCCAGTGGTTGTGTGGTAGATGTTTAGCTTTGGTGATAGGAAAGAAGTGTTGGTAGAATTCTACAGTACAAGAAGCAATGAGTCCAGGTGTTTTGTCTGGTGATGTAAGCTCTCTGTGTCATGTGTTTCCTTGTGATATGTTTTGTGTTCTAGTAGTAGTTGGGAGGGTCATCTGATATGGTAGTGAGTTTTAGTTCTAAGTCTGGTTTGTGAGTTGTTTTGTCTGCTATGTTCTTGTTGTCTTTGTGTATCTCATTCGTATTCTTAAATAGATCCCAAATTTGGGAAATTTCATGTAAAGTGTATATTAGAATAAGATGTGGTATAGCAAGTTGAAGATGTCAGCCATGGGAAATGGATCTTTGGTGACGAATACTCGGATGAACTATCCCCGATGGACACACAGATTACATGGCCATACATGTTGTTATGACTGTTTTATTAGACCTCATCTACAATGGAGGTTTGAAGTTCTTGGTGATGTGACTACTTTGTATTAGAAAGAAAGCAACCAAGACTGTGGAGAGATGAGTGATGTATAAGGGTTTCTGTACCAGATACGGTGAAGGCCTTCGGTAATGTAAAACAAGGAAAGTGGTGCTGATTATGTATTGTGAAATTTGTTTTCAGATAATTCCTTGAATGAAAGAATGTATGAGAGGAAATAGAGAAGAAGGGCAAAATGTCAGACGGGCCTGCGTGCCCTATTCTTAACACATTGAAAATAAAAATTTTCGTTCGTTCCTTAAATTTGTAACTTTTAATTCTCAGCTTGCAAGTGTGACAATTGACTCTCTGGTGATGCCAAGTTTGCACAATGTCACACAGACAGACAGACAGACAGACAGACAGACAGGCAGACAGACAGACAGATATACTGATGATAATTTTGACACATCTGGGGGTGTATTGTGCAAACTTCAGATTTCTAGAATAATCAGCATTTGAAGGGCGCGCTGGTCACTATCACAAAGTTCATCTTTGCGTGCCAATACTTCCTGGATTCCATTTTTAGTAGTGGAGGTCACCATAGGAGCACAGGTCAATGGAAGCTAATCCCAGTCTCTTCTTCTTCTTCTTCAGCGTTCCGAGCCATTGAGGTTCTTTGCTGCAGATACAATCCGTCTCCATTCGTCTCTCTGGTTGACCTTCTCTTGCCAGTCGTTGATTCCAAGTGCTTGTAGGTCTGTATATATATATCTCTCCACCGTCTTCTTGGTCTATCTCGGGGTCTACGGTCATTTATTTCCTGAGTGTAAGCGAGTTTTGTTTCCCTATTATCTTCCATTCTTTCTATATGCCCCTGTCTCTTCGCTCGTTTAAAATCTAATGTAGTCCACACTGGATTGATTTTTGCGTGTGAATTAAATTTCCCTATTACCAATGTCCCTTGCCATCAGATGAACCCACTCCGACTCCTCAGGTATGTGTAATTTACATCCCGAAGTCAAGGACGAACGAACGAACGAAAGAAAATCTTTATATTTAAAAGGTTTAGAATTGGGCACGCAGGCCCGTCTGACATTCTGCCCTTCTTTTCTATTTCCTCTCATACATTCTTTAATTCAACATCTCTTATGAAGCAAATCTTTTGACAACAAAAGAACACCAAGCATTAAAACGCATGAAAAATAATCAATAATACATGACTCACACAGGTAATGTTTAACATGGATATTATAAATACCCAAGGAAGGCGTAACTTGCCATACATATGGAAATGTTTTTTGGCTAGTTGTCGTTCGAGATAATTTACCATTATTATTGTCTTTGTTGTTTTTTTTTTGTTTTTTTTAATGGGGGCGTGTAGTCTGTCCTGAGGTAGTGTTGAAACAGGTTGTGACTGAATGTATAATGATTATTGGTGTCTGATTTCTTGTGGAAGATTGTTCCACAACTGAGTGGCAGAGTATGCTAAGCTTGTGTTATATAAGTCTATCCTAGGTTTAGGGACATGAAGTATATTTAGTCGTTCGCTATGTCTTGTGTTATATTTAAATAATGGCCAAAGGTAGCGTGGAGCATTTTGAAATAGGATTGTGTGGATTAGTTTAGCCTTATTAAAATATAGGCGTTTGTGGAGTGGCAGTAACTGAAGACATTCATGTAGGTTAGAATTGTCTATAAGCTTATCACCATTGATTAAACGCACTGCCCTTTTCTGGAGTGAATACAGGCGTTTTGTTATTGATTTGGAGCATCCATCCCAGATTGTGGGGCAATAATCAATATGTGTTTGTATGTGGGAAGTATAGAATATCTTTCTTGTGTTTTCGTTGAGGAAATTTTTAATTTTGGCTAGTCGGTATACTTTTTTGGCTATTTGTTTAACTAGAGAATGAACATGGGAATTAAAGGATAGATTTTGATCTATGATAAGACCCAGTGCCTTGTGTTCGGTAACACTTTCTATAGGCGTGCTACCAATGTGCAACTGAAGAGTTCTCTGTGAGTATAGAGTGTGAAGTCTTTGCCTGGTTCCTATTAACATAGTTTTTGTTTTAGAAATTTTAATTTGCATGTGGTTTGCATTACCCCAGTTAACTACACTATTTATTTCCTGTTGCAAGGATAATTCTAGCACATTACGATCGATAGCAGTAGTATATACTGTGCAGTCGTCTGCAAATAGATCGCAGGACGATGACAGATATAAGGGAAGATCATTTATATAAATGGCAAATAACAGAGGGCCAAGCATAGACCCCTGAGGTACTGGTAATAGCTTGAGATGAGATTTATTGTGTGAAACTACTTGTTTTCTGTCTAATAAAAATGAGTTTATTAATGTGCTTTTCTAGCAGTTTGGATAGTGAGGATAATATTGAAATTGGCCTATAATTAGTCATGAGACGATCGTCTCATGAACCAGCTTTTAAATGAGGATACACTTTAGCGATGGTGAGACATTGATTATATATAAAAGTTAGTGACTCGCAGATCACCGGTGCAGCATAGCGAAGAATTCGATGACTGATTCCATCTTCTTCTTCTTTTCGTTCATCCGGAGTGTTTTTTCAGATGTGATTGCGGCGTGTCTGTTATGCGCCCTTGGGCCGAAACCCGTAGGCCAACACATCGACTTTAGCGTGCTTTTTTGACCAGGTAGCATTCCTGGGAGACTCACTTTTTGCGGTGCCATCTGCTACACCGCTGGCCAAGTCGGGACAGTCCATAGCATTATCCGCCATCCAAGGTTGCTTCCATAGTTGCAGAGCCAACACATAACGCCCTGATTCTGGGCTCACCGAGGGATTCGTCACGTCCTGCTCATGGCTGCTTTAAATCCTCACTTCAATATATTGGTCATTTCGTTTGCCACGGGCCATTCCTGCACAAACCAGACAAGTCTGCAGATGGTATCCACTCAGCGAGTTTTCGGACATGTGCTTGTCGTTGCGCCCGTCAGAGCTGTTCCAGGCACGACAGACATTCCGAAAACTACCTAGTCAGAGCTGTTCCGAACAAGAGCGGTATTCGTAAACTAGATAGTCAGAGCTGTTCCTAGCACGAGAGACATTCGGACGAGATATTTCACTCACTATTTCACTACGTAATTGCGTAGTGTCAATTTTTAGTTTGCCACCCGTAGGACGACACTTCCGACTTCCGGCGGGCATTTTTTAATGAGGTTAGCCTTCCTCTGGTTTCGAGGCACGTTAGACTGTTGTGATGTCGCCAACATTTCAGCTGGTCAAGATAGAGCGATCAACGACATCGCGGTCGGCCCTCAAGGGAAGGCAGGGCAGATCATGGGCATTCCTTCGCTATCCAAGGAGGCTTCCATAATTGCAGAGCCGGCACATATTGCTCTGAGACTGGGCACACCCAAGGAGTTGCCACGTCCTGCTCATGGCTGCTTTAGTTCCTCACTTCCATGTGTTGGGAGTCTTGTTTGCCACTGATCGCTCAAGCACACACCAGGAGCGGTCAGACTGCGTGCGACATCCACTCGGTAAGCTTTTATTTTTGACTTCGGACAACGCAATAGGTTCGCTCGCCGTGCGTTCCATTTCGCGTCATTGAGACGTTCTTCCACTTTTGTCAACACTCTCTATGAGTTAGATACAGACAGTTTTCGTAACCATTTCCTTCGACTGGGGGACTTCTGACTTTTTGTGCTCGCTCACAAGGTAGGCTACATGTGCTGCCGCTCAGCACCTTACCTTCGTGCAGCAGTGAACGAGAAACGGCCTGGCCCTCTCAATCGGGGATCTCTCATATCCCCCAGCTGAGAGCCTTGAACTTGTACCAGACCTGAGCATGTAGCTTACTCAGTATCACGCCTCTATTTTTCGGTAGGAGGGAATTGGCCCGGCTCTCAAATCCGAGGGTTTGTGGCTTAGAGGCGTTCAGCCACAGCCCTCGACAGGGAGCCTTACGTGTTTTGTCCGGACCAAGAACTTCTGCCTTCGTGCGCCTGATTTAAGCTTCTGACTGTTATCCTCACCTCTGTCTAACCCGTAGAGCAGCGGGTTGTGTCTCTCTTAGTCTGGCCCCTATCCCATAAGCTGTCCGATATGTAGTTTTCATCCATCGGTAAGCACATGGGGTCAGAGGGACACACAAGATTCCCCACCGCGACAAGGTGGAGACACATCGGGGGAGACTGATTCCATCTAAGTCTGATGAGTTATTGTCACCATAGCATTTGTTCTCACAAAATGATGATAATAAAAATATGTCATGAGGTAGTGTTCAAACAGGTCGCTGCTGTATGTATAATGATTGGTGGTGTCTTTGATTTCTTGTGGAAGATTGTTCCACAACTGAGTGGCAGAGTATGCTAAGCTTGTTTTAAATAAGTCTATCCTAGGTTTAGGGACATGGAGTATATATAGTCGTTCGCTATGTCTTGCATTATATTTAAACAATGGCCAAAGGTAGCTTGGAGCATTTTGAAATAGGATTTTGTGAATTAGTTTAGCCTTATTAAAAAGTAAGCGTTTGTGGAGTGGCAGTAATTGAAGACGTTCATGTAGGTTAGAATTGTCTGTAAGCTTATCACCATTGATTAGACGCACTGCCCTTTTCTGGAGTGAATTAAGGCGTTTTATTATTGATTTGGAGCAATAATCAATGTGTGTTTGTATGTTGGAAGTATAGAATATCTTTCTTGTGTTTTCGTTGAGGAAATTTTTTATTTTGCATTTTTTTATTTATTGAAGCAATAACCAAGTATGCACATAAACGTTCTAGGAGAGGCTTTTTCTTGTACTGAGATCCAGTGTTGCTTTGTGCTGAATTGCTAGTAAATACCAGGCTGTGTTGGCCCTTGGTACAGCGAAATCTGGGCTAAAATGTGTGAGGTATAACAACTCTGGGTTATAATGAAATTGATACTGTTGATTTCTCACAGGTGTGTAACAACTACCAACAATAGGCTCTGATTCGTGCCTAATAGGAGGCTGTGGTGACACATTGTTGAAAAATGGCATATTGTACGGATTTGGTGTGATGAAAGTGTTCCATCTGGCTTGGGTTTCAGGTGCAGTGGTTATGAGTGGTCTGCGCTATTCTGGCCTATTGGTACTTGATGTGACAGGAGTATGTCGTCTCGCTTGGGTTTCAGGTAGAGTAGCTAAAAGTGTCCTACACGGTCCGGTATTGGATGTATGTTGTGTCCATTCTGGGTATTTGATATTTTTGGCTAGCAAGCTGGTGCCCAATGTAGACAAATGAATTTGATCTTTATAAAGTCACTTTTTTGGTGCCCCAGCCTGTGAAATAAGCAACGGTGTGTTGTTGATGAACTGTATGCTGTTGTGAGAACAAAACTAACAATTTAGTCCAACTGACCAGTGTAGGGGTTGAACCTGCTACCTCAAAATCAGCACGCCATATGTTTAAGAACAAGTGCTCTAAGCCATTCAGGCATGGTGACCTCCATGTCGTCTCTTGTATGACCTTGACAGTCTTCACCCACCAAAGTCTAGGTATTTTCACATCCACAGATCTACAGCACTTCACTTCATCAATATGCACAAGGTCCTGATCACTGCAAATTAGCGTCAAACACAATCTTGTAGAATATATACGGTTTTATTGTGGCACATGGTTTAATACAGAATTACGATTGCCCAGTTAAAAACTATCCTCTCTCTCTCCATCTCTTTGTTCATATTCAAACTTAGCATCAGTAGTTTTGAAGACGTCTTACTGTGTTTGAATGCCAGCATACATTTCCCCCACTGTTACAAAATGCGCCTGGAGAATTGCGATCAGGAGATGGGGACTGACCAGACACACGAGATCTCTCGGCCTACACCCACCCAGTAGTCAAAGGGAGATAATCCAAGTAATTTTACCCCTGAAGGAGTAGAGGAATATGCCCCTGGATTCCGGAATGTTATAGGTGATGACAACGGAAGTAGTTTCTTAACTGCGCAATCGCAGCAAGCTAGATAGGAGCTGGGAGAACTGATGGTTGTCTGGCTGGCTGGCGAACTTCTGTGTGGCTGCAGTTTGTCAGAATGAAGAAATGGTTCCCAATGTCAACCTATCGTTTAATGACTTTTGACAGTATGTCCCTAAGTTGGACTGAGGTTCCATGCTTTTAACTGCATTGCCAAACAAAAAGGTAAGAATTCATGAATTCAAATACCTGATGTGCAGATTGCATGCCACGACAGTTGCACGTAGGTCAAGGTCGAGCATGCATGTTACACCGACAACAGGCCTGTTATTTGACCGCATTTTCATCACGCCTGTTTACATGACTAAAATTCGTGGCATGTGCCAACAGTGCATTGCCGAGTTAGGCCCAATGATGCACGACTTGTCTTGCCTGCCAGAAGTTGTTTTAGGAGAAAATAGGCGCGGCGTGTTGGTGATTTGATGGCACTACTGGGCCACCTTGGAACTCAGACGCAGTCGACAAAACAGGAAGTCGGTGACGGCGTAACTAAAACCCTATCGTGCAATATATCCTCCGACTCGACCGGTCAAGCCGAATCTCATGGGAATGTCCGCGGTCAGATCGATGGTCATTTGAGCGATCCAGCGTGTGTCAAAGTTCGCGTTGTTTGGCAGGGCAACTACTGGTTTTTTCTTTGCCTTCCTCATACACTTTATGTTCAAGGTCTCCTTAAGGGAATACTGTCCTAATCTACAATGGGTTCCTGTGAGGAGAACAACGGGGAGGGGTAAGAAGGACAAGGGTTGCTACAGACATATCTGATTGTTGCAGGGGGGATGAACTGGGGGAAAGCATGACCACCTGGGAATGGATGGAAGGGGGCTTTGCCAACGGCCCTCCTTCAGGGCCATCTTGCTTATGGGTAATGTAGACCTTCTAACCCTGTATGTCATTAGAAGACTTCCTATGGGGAACTGGGGCACACACACTCATGACCAATTACCGTGGGTTCACTCTATCCCCATTCCAGGGAAACAGATGTTCTATTCAGCGGCTTTCCAGACCCCAGACCTTATTCTTTCCTTGACTCTGAGGCATGGCCTGTAATTGAACCACCCCCATATTGGGGATGTGATTCACTCTCTGAGTACTATGAGGATGTCTATTCCAATATGATGAGTCGTGGTCACGTGATTCTCACCGAGGGTTGCCGGTGTCATTTTTCCAGATTATACCTTCCGGAGAGGAGTGATGGACAGTCAGTAAAATCATCATTCTGTGCCAGCATCAGCAGTCTGGACAAACCAGTCAACGTGAGGTGATCATACTGCCCACTACCCGGTCAGTCGTCTATATCCTCAGAGTAGCTCCAAGATGACTAATCAACCAGTTTATGATAGAGACAACATCTGGGCAAGTATACTGTTCGTATGATTGTCCAGATGTGCCACTCATTACCTATTCGACCACCACTCAACTATCGATGATATAAATCTACACTTACTTCAAACGTATGATATTCCTGATCATGAATATAACCATATACTTTAGGCAATTGTGACTCTGGCAATGAACAATGTTCAATATATAAATTTAGCACTGGACAGTGTGCTTCGGTGAACTTTAATTCAAGAACTGTGTTTCTATCAATATATTGTTGAGTTGGTGCCACTGTTGGTAAAACAACGAACTTACAGATTAAGTTAAACCTTTTATAGAGGCACCTGCATGATCGGATGAGGATGAAAATTAATGGTACTATTTGGACATATGCTCTGTGTTCCACTGTCATTAGCCTGATCTGATGTCGACTCGGAGGAGGTGCTATCAGGTCGAAGACTGAGGACCTGCTGCGAGAGACACGAGCTAAGTACCATTCATGTGTGGTGTGAGGCGTTGGCATTGTACTATGAAGACATCTTTATCTGGCTGCCTCAGCTAACTATCTAGTAGCAACTAGCACACCAGACAGATCTGCACTACAACCACATTTTCTTCTTCCTTTGTACAATACACTTTTGTTATTGAGTTTGTAGATACCGGAGTTGCATCATTTATTCAGGACGATGTTTGAAAGGGTAACCTCCCTTGGTTGGTTGTGAGAGAGATAGGTATCCGAGGACTGGTGGGGTCGCAGACTGAAAGTGTCCCAGTCCCAGAACTGAAGTCATCCCGAGATTTATACATATACATATATAAATAAATATAGAGATATATGTGTGAATAGATAATCATAATAAATGTGATAGCCTGTTCCCTTACCCACCCCCCCCCCCCCCCCACCCCCACCCCCCGTAATGAGTCAAATGGCGCATAAGGGCACTGAAGAAACTTTTGGTCAGTAAACATTTAAACTTAAAGAATTTGGCTGCAATTGGAACCGATAATGCATCGGTAATGGTCGGTATCAACCATGGCGTGTATGCAAAATTGAAGGAAGATATCCCATCTTTAATCCTCATGAAATGTGTATGTCATTTCTTGCAGCTAGCATTATCACATGCCTCATCAGTCTGATGTTTACCAAGGAATTTGGAATTTCTTATTGCTGAAGCCATCGGCTTATTACAGACATCGGCTGGATGGACGCATACCAGATTGTGTTCCAGATGTCCCATAAATAAACATGCGTAGCTGGGTCCCATTTTCGTGCCCATGGCGACACCGCTGATTTGTTCAAAGTAGTGGCCATTGAATTCAAAGGAATTGGTGAGGACCAATTCAGCGAGTCTCACAAGTGAGCGAGTAGGGATGGCTTGATCTGTGCGTTGATCCAGAAAGAACTGTAGCGCCCTGAGGCCATCTGCGTGAGGAATGGAGGTATAGAGGGAGCATACATCCATTAGGAATAGTCTGTATGTGTTCCCAGGAGTCAGTTGGAGGGAGTTGAATGAGAGTAACGCATGAGTTGTATCCTTGATGTATGACTGGAGATTCGCAACTAGAGGTTGGAAAAACCTTCAAGAAACGTTGAGATCAGTTCAGTTGGGCATGAGCAGGCAGAAACTATCGGACGTCCAGGATTTTTGAGTTTATGTATTTTGGGCAGCATGTAGAGGGTGGGTTTGCCCAAGTCAGAGTCATGGATGTGAAGTGAAGAGGCACTGGGTGGTAAGGCATCCTCACGTATGAGCTGTTTGATGGTGTTTTTAGTCTTCCGGTTATAGGAGAGAGTGGGGTCTTCGGTGCAGGGGGAATAATTGGCAGGTTTATTTAGTTGGGACATGACTTCCTCGACATATAGATCTTTGCGCCAATTAACCACTGCACCACCTTTGTCCGCCGGTTTGATGACTATGTCCTGTCTGCGCTGTAGTTGGGATAGGGCACGCCATTCGGGGGGGGGGGGGGATAGGTTGGAGCGTTTCAAGCTAAGGAAAGAATGTTGCTTGATCTCATGGAGTGTGTTAGCTATGTAGAGGTCAAGCGCGTTGGAAGCTCCGGAAGGTGGGGTCCATGTGGAACGGGATTTGGTTGAAGGTGGAAAAATGTCAGGATGTTGTGGGGTGGGACTGAGGACAGGCTTGTCTCTGTGGTGGTACTTGAGGCGGAGTCGTCTGTGGAAGTTGGAATCGTCTTCCAAAATAGCGCTACTGTCCATACGGGGGCGTAGAGGTACAAAACTGAGACCTTTCCCTGAAACAGCATGTTCTTCCGGAGACAGAGGTAGGTCAGGCGGTATGCATACCACTTTGGTGTGGCTGATGGGTGTGGAAGTGGGTGAAGGGACATGGGGACGTAGATGGCTAATTTTGTCTTTCTTACGTGCGGATAGCCATAGGTATAGCTCTCTATTATAATGTTGAATGATGGAGGTGATCAAATGGAAAGCAAGCTGGTTGTTGAACGTCAGTAGATGCAGAGTCCGGTACAGGTTGTGCTTGGTGTCCTTGAGTTCGGAGATATGTCGTTGATGCACAGTCACTGCCAGCTTCATGTACTTGACGGACTGCTCTTGTGCCAGGCGATTGAAGAGCCGTGTCTCAGCAGGAACCAGTTTGCCCAACGAGAGATGAATATTGCTCCGGAAGCCTTTAGGTGTAACCTTGAGCCGGAGACAGTTGTTCAGGAAATTCAAATGGCAAGAAAAGCGAGTGATGTTAAAAATAGTACGTGCGAGGTTAATAGCTGCACGGGACATGTCCTGGGGTATGAGGGCAAATATGTCGGAGATGGTGTGGTGGAGAGATGACATAGTCCGTCTGTCAGCAGGCATGATCGGCTACAGACCGGTAAACATAAACTAATGGATATATAAACTAAAAAACGACAGTAGAAAGCACAGTACGAAGCATGAGAGTTTTGTGCCTGTGTGTATCTATGTCTTGTCGAGTATCCCATTCACATTTCAATTCATTCGCTTGCAATACTGTTCTATTGTAGTATAGTAACCAAATGTATATTCAAGTAGATGTGAAAATACTAATTCATGGTTAATTCCGATGTCTCATGATATTTGGGAGAAGCTATCTGTATTGACACGGCCTTCTCTCTTATCACTTTAGCAATGCTCGTACAGACACGTCAATGTTCACTTTATCAACGCTCGCACAGACAAGTTAATGTTCACTTGAGCAACTTTCGCACGAACAAGTCACTGTTCACTTTAGCAACGCTCGCATTTCTATACTTCCTGAAGTAACATAAATTATATAATGCATTGTAACAAACGTCTTTCTCCGTAATCCCGTATGTTCTCGTGAGTAACTCAGCTGCGCGAGAATCGGAAGCGGTTCACGCCGCGCTGGTAACTTAGGGGGTCTGTGAGCCGGTCGCTCAGAAAGCAATGGCAAACTACTGAAAGTAATCTTGTCTAGTACATCAACAGCAGCTGAAAAATGCTGATGTTGACTGCAACGTCCTGTAAGGGATTTTTGTTTAAATTGTTGCGTATCCCTTGCGTATCGAGAACATCAAGGACTGAGGTATGTGAGATATATGGACGCCTGCAACATTTTGCAGGACACAATATGGTGATGACGGTATGTATAACTAATGGAACTTTCCCAAGAACTTAAACATGCGAATGGGTAAGAAAAGAACGGAGGGTGCCCATGGATTTAACTGAAATGTTGAAACGAATAGACGAATGTGGAAGAAATGGGGGTGGCAAGCAAGCTGAAATAATGCCAAAGCGACCTCTGAGATCATAGACAAAGGCAGGGCAAAGGGTCACGTTATATCTCTATACTGTTACACGGCTCTGACTGATATCTTGTATTTTGATTACCGGGTCTTTGTGACATAAGCACAAAACGTCTTCGTGCAGTTTCTGGTGTTTACGCCTTTCTAGGTATTCAAATATTTGCAATAAATGTCGCTTTCTCTTAACTTCTTTCTTCTTTCTAATTGCTTTATTTGCACACACGCTCTTTCCATGTTTGTTGCTGACTTTATTTATCAACTTCATTATCCAAGCTAAGTGCATCTTGTGAGACAGGCATCAGTGAAGATGAGGACATGATTCTATAGGTAAGTCACATCAATTTTCTTTTTAATGTTGCATATCCCTTACAGATGCCGGCTCCATGGCCGAGGGGTTAGCAGCTTTCTCCGCTAACCCCGAATACTCTCGTCACGTGACGCGACGAGAATTAGCAGTGGTTCGAATCGCAAAAGTGACTTATGAGAGTATGGAGCCGGTCGCTCAGAAAGTCGTGGCGTGCTGATGAGCGTAATCTAGCCTAGGAATCAACACACAGCTGAAAGATGCTGGTGTTGACCGCAATATCCTGAAACATGATGGAAACGCGGGAAAAAAAAAAAAAAAAATATCCCTTACAGGATGGTGCAGTTAGCATCAGAATTTTTCAGCTGCTGTTGATGTACAAGGCAAGATTACGCTCAGTAGTTTGCCATTGCTTTCTGAGCGACAGGCTCACATACCCCTGTAAGTTACCAGCGATGCTCGAACCGCTGTCGGTTCGGGCGCAGCTGCGTTACTCACGAGAATATTCGGGATAACGGCGACAGCCGTAAACTTTTCGCCAGGGAGAGCGGCAGTCACATCAATACATATGTAATTTCTTACTTTCTCAATCTGGATATTTTTCCTAGATACTTAGCAACGAAATCTAGATATTATTGGATGTTGTTTGGGCCGGTTCCTAGATATTTTGGTCAAAAAAAGTGGCAACCCTGGCCTCATAATTCCGGTCCAAGCTGACAGCAATATGCGTCGCCTCAGAAAGACATTATTAGGCAATTCAAACACCAGGCTTCCGACTTACTGACCTGATGAATTAACAAATAAACAAGGAAATGCTACGCACATAAAGTGCAGCAAAACCTGGTATATGTGAAGCAGGTTGAAAAGAGAGAGGAGATAGATAGATAACGAAGCTAGTGTGAGAGACAGAGATATGAGAAAGATGTGTTGAAAGACATAAAAAAAGTGATAACTTTTATATAATATAAATGACAAAACATCTGTTCATAATCATAGTTCCTAAAAAAAATTTTATTAAAAAGTCGCTTGCACCCAATTAATTGCTGAAAAATTTAAAAAAAAAAAAAAAAGTGTCCAGCAGGGAATCGAACCAACAGCTCCCACTTATCAGGCAGAGACACTTACCACTGTGCTACTGAGGATATTCTTCTTCTTCTTCGTTCATCCGGAGTTTTTTTCGGACGTGATTGCGTTGTGCCTGTCTACAGCAGAGCTGCGTTCTTGCGCCGTTAGGCCGACACATCCGACTTCTGTGGGCATTTGTTGACCGGGTTAACCTTCCCGGGGCTACTGAGGATATGATCTTGAATCAACAAAAGTATATATGAAATGGAAACAAATAGGTATTTTAAACTCCTGCGAGAAAAAACGTACTGAACATCACAACGTTGCACATACCTTACAAGGAGATCCACATGTCACGAAATACAGGTGAAAAATCCGAAATCAGAAGCACTCAATAAATATAAAAAATGAATAATAAAATAAAATAAGATAAAATACACACGAACGCGTACAATACGACACACAGACGTTTCGATTCTCAGAATCTTTGTCAATGACAACACAGATAGCTAACGACAAACGACAAAACACAAACACACGACCTATCACTTATAATGCACAACCTGATAATTACATGTGAGGCAGAAAATATGACTTGGCCAGCTGCGAAAACGCTTGTGGCGCAGAATTGAAAATGGGTTGCCAAAAAGGATTTGAGTAGCCAAAAATATGTGAACAGTCTGCTATGAAAACATAGAAATGTGGGGACAATTAAGTCTAGATATCGGGGGGAGGGGGGAACAGCACGGTAATAGGTAGTGTAAACAATTGGGGAAGATGCCACGGTTATACTGTAGCGTCCACGACAGTATTAATTCCTGCCGGGTGGATGCATCCCAGATTGTTGATTAGCTGGCATTCAATTCTAAGTCTGACGCAGCTATTGGAGAAGCAGGGTTTTAATGCGGTGACATATGCATCGTCGGCTCCATTGTGGTTGGAGGAATTTAAATGGCTGGGGACAGGTTTGTCAGCGCCCTGATTGATGTCTCTGAGGTGTTCTCTAAAACGATCCGCAAGACGTCTGCCCGTTTGGCCAATGTATTTCATGTCACATCGTTTGCAGATGATAACATAAATCAGATTGCGGGATGTGCAGGTGAAAGAATCTTTCAAGGTGAAGGTGCCTCGGGGAAATGCAATTTCTGGTGTCTGAACAACGTACGGGCATGTCAGACAGTTCCTACGATGGCATTCGAAGGTGCCCACGGATGAAGTAACTGTGGGGAGGCGACTATGCACAAGGTGGTCTCTGAGGCTCTGGTTACGGCGGAAAATTACACTGGGGCCATTTGAGAATACCTAACGAGTGGTAGGATCGGATTCCAAGATGGACCAGTGTCTCAGGAAAATGTGCTTGATGGCATAGGCATGTGGATGGAAGGTGAGGATAAGCTTGGGTTCATTGTTCTGAGGTCGCGTATGCTTGGCGAGGGACATTTCCCGCGAGACCTGGGTTATGCGACAGAGAGCTGTCGACAAGACGTCCTCTGGGTAGGACCGTCTGCGGAAAAAGTCCAGCATTTCGTGGGCTCTCTCGAGGAAGTCATTATCATCCTGACAGATGCGACGAAGGCGGAGTAGCTGGGAATATGGGATGGAATCTTTGCTGCTTTTGGGGTGGGATGAGCTGTACAGGAGGAAACCGTGAGCATCAGTAGGTTTATAGTACACGGAGGTCGTGAGGCCTGTAGGGTTTAACTTAATGGTGGTGTCAAGGAAATTGACAGAGGTGGTGGAAATTTCTGAGGTGAATTTGATCGATGGATGGAAGTTATTGACATAATTAATGAACCGATTCAGTTCCGCCTCCGACATGTCAGTGAGACCTATGCCGTCATCGATGTAGCGTCGGTAAAAAGAAGGGAGAAGACCATCATAGCTGAGTTCAATCTGGTGTTCCAGATGTCCCATAAATACACATGCTTAGCTGGGTCCCATTTTAGTGCCCATGGCGACACCGCTGATTTGTTCAAAGTAGTGGCCATTGAACTCAAAGGAATTATTGGTGAGGACCAATTCATCGAGTCTCACAAGTGTGCGTGTAGAGATGGCTTGATCTGTGCGTTGATCCAGAAAGAACTGTAGCGCCCTGAGGCCATCCGCGTGAGGAATGGAGGTATAGAGGGAACATACATCCATTAGGAATAGTCTGTATGTGTTCCCAGGAGTATAAAACCAAAAGTATCATAGCCACGCTCATGTCCCGATGACGTCACATACGTTAAGTCACGTGACTATGCAAATCACGTGACCAGGACCACCCGAGGTTTCCGGGACCGGGAAAAATGACGTGATAGTTTAGCTCTGAATAAACGGAGTAGTTTATACCGAGCTGTGTCTGAATAGACACTTCCTTATAATATTATTACTAATAAATATTAAATATTAATAATTAATAATAAATAATAATTAATAATTGCTTCCGAATAAAATAACCAAAAATTGTTGAAACTCGTCAAATATATTCAAATCTGCATCAAAAAGTGAAGTTCAAGTTGTGATTACCAGAAAGGATTCATATAAAAAATTTAAAGTTGAAATAACTTTGCAGAGATGAAAGTTCCAGCAGACAACACACTGTCAAACACCCGGTGTTATGTTGTGATGCTGTGTCCCACCGGATGTGAGAGTACACAAGTCAGACAGTGCGCTGCGCCCTCTATCATGACGAAACTGCCGTTTCCCCCGACATTAGCCATTTTCCATTTTTAGAAAATCATACGAGGCGAAACTTTTTTATTTTTTTTCATCAGATCTAAGTCGGAAACTGAAAATTCTTATCTTATTACCCTTCATTATAGACGCCACCTCCCTAGCTCATTAATTAAAAATTGAACGGGCAACTTTTTACAAATGCACAACTAAGTCACATATCATATTTAATATCAATTATTTATTATATTATTTATTATTATATTATTCCAAATTTTTTGTTTTACTGTACTTACCGTATGCCACCAACTAGAATCAGAAATAACTGTCCAAATAGAAATATGATAGTTGTACATCGGTGAGTTTGTTTCTTTCAGCAGCATGGAACAATTCGCCCGTACAACTCACTGACACTGCGTATGTCGGAATCAGGGTTGCCACTTTTTTTTTGACCAAAAGTATCTAGAAACGGCTCAAACAACATCCATAAATATCTAGATTTCGTTGGAAAGTATCTAGGAAAAATATCCAGATTGAGAATGTAAGAAATTACATATGTATTGATGTGACTGCCGCTCTCCCTGGCGAAAAGTTTATGGCTGTCGCCGTTATCCCGTATATTCTCGTGAGTAACGCAGCTGCGCCCGAACCGACAGCGGTTCGAGCCGCACTGGTAACTTACAGGAGTATGTGAGCCGGTCGCTCAGAAAGCAATGGCAAATTACTGAGCGTAATCTTGCCTTGTACATCAACAGCAGCTGAAAAATTCTGATGTTGACTGCAACATTAAAAAGAAAATTGATGTGACTTACCTATAGAATCATGTCATCTTCACTGATGCCTGTCTCACTGTAACGAGTTCACCTTGGGTAGTGAGAGTGAACCACACCCGAGGTGTCTCTGGCACTCCCGTGTATACTAGCCCCAGGGGTTGGATAGGCAGATACACATTTTTACTCTGTGGTTGATCTCATATTAGTTAATTAAGTCTACAAGCCCCTCCAGATTCTAGACCCCCACTAACTACCTACTCCTGTGGAACAATGAACACTTAGGCATCGTCCGAGACCACACTCAATCATTATACAAAGAGCAAGTCAACGTACATAAAGTTTATTCTACCCTTGAGAATATAGAACTGAAATGAACATCCTGATAGAGGATAGAGTAGAGACAGAATCAGAGACATGGTTGTCATCATCAGGTTGAGAAGTAGATTGGATGCAGATGTCCCGTCCAGTCGGTCCGCCACTCACCCGGCTTCCTTCCAGTGAGATGACTAGAACCTTGGAGACCACTCCGTCTCCAGAGCGTAGATTCGCCACAATAGAGTCACTGCTGGACCTCACTCAACTGGACCAACTGCATCTGTATCACTCCCTCGGAGTCAATGTTAATACACAGTTCTGTAACAACACTGGTTGGGAGACAATCCTGCTGGACTTGACTCCAAGTATTCGTGACTTCGATGAACCTAAGTAGTCACTGACCAATCAAATGGTCCATCAAGCATAGCACAGTCACACTGCTTAAAGAATATGTCCATGACCAATTCAATGGTCCCTTCTTCCCATCACAGTAACACTGATTGAAGAATATCAATGACCAATTCAATGGTCCCTCACAGTAACCTTGCTTGAAGAATGGCAATGACCAATTCAATGGTCCCTCACAGTAACACTGCTTGAAGCATAAGATATGGCAACTGAAATGTCACTGAGTCCTACTCGAACACAGTTCATAATCTTCATACTGGGTCAGTACATTATTAGAATCAGACATCTATTTCATGGAAAACAATTCAGGTTGGACTATAATCAATTGTCCCTTCCACCTGTTAACACTTGCCACAAGTTACAATGAATAGCTGGTGTAGTTCTTCTCAAGACCTGCCACTATAGCTGTCATATGAACCATTCAAGTGTCTAAATCTCATTTTTCCACGTTGAGGCGGAACCACCGTAATGCTATACGGTCAGGTGTTTCCTTTCTTTGGGCATGATTACTCAAAATGCTGAAATGTTCCTGGCTGAAATAGAATATCTTCTACCGTAGCAAACAATCACAAACCATCACGTCCCACACGTGCACATTCAGGGCACCTGGATTACTTGATGCAAACCTTCACGCATGGTGAATCACATTGGGTACATGGTGTGGTGGAGTCTGGCGTGATAAGTCAAGAATTGAACCCTTCGCTATGTCACACGAAGTGGTTTCCTGCCAACGACAATTATAGTTGACTGGTTCCTCAACAGGCAAACTCCTGAAAAGGAAGAGCGACCGGTGAGAGTATACTGGCCCAAACATTAGTCCACATGCATCCTACCAATGACTACTCAACCCTCAGTCATGCTAGTTAGTTATTCATATAACTAAAGCATTATCTCTATATGGAGAGTAGTAAAGCATGGGTTCAGGAATGTCAGCTGGCCTCACAGAACAGCCTGTCAAACAGAGCAAGAAATCAGAATGACGAGTCTGATCGTAGGTCTCACCTATCCCTAATCATCTACCAGTCGTCGCTAACGTCAGTAGTGATAGTAGGCTGTTATCATAGTTCTAATTTAATCGAACTAAACAATAAGGTAAAGAGTCCCTGGACTCGTTCCTAACATCATCAATGTTCATTAAGAAACATAATATTGATCAATATACCATCCCTCGGGATATAGGAATAGTACATGATCACATCCAATATGTACACAAGCCTGTTTGCTGGTGGGACCACCTGCCCACGCTATAGCAAACTCTTCTTATCAGACTCTTCCTTAGAGTCAAGAAGCCTTCTTGAGAATACATGTTCCCCCCATATTCCAAGGGTAATGTTCCAGTTCCGCCCTCTCAAGTGGGTTAGCCTTGGTCGGACCGAACTTCATCGTTGGTCTGGTTTACCAAACTATACTTTCATAACTTGCTTTCACATCCCCCATATCCTATATGTCCCCTGTCTCATACAGCCTCCTTGCATCCTTCCATACTTCCAGCACCTTAGCATTCACTCGCAATAGCGCCAGTATGAAAGAAACAGGATAGCTCAGAAGAGTTCAGAACGCATGTTTATATCGCGACGGCACGCAGTGTTATCACGCGTCGACCTATTCGGCGTTCGGAATTACCCCAGGAAGTATCACATGCCCTGACCTAATATATATATATACACACAATGTCACATCATATATATATATATCACCAAAGCAGACCTACCTTACCACAGAAATCCGGTGTTCCACACAATGAATTCACTATTAAGTTACTACACAATAGTTACATCATTCCTGGTGGCACAGAACTACGTTCTTCCTTTACTTAGTAACTAAGCACAATTTTGTCTGAATCTCCACCTACCAACTTACCTGGTGTTCTAACCGTTCTTCTGGCTTCCGCAACTGACTTACATAAATCTAAGTTTCTATCAGGCACAAGTAACTATGTTTTATTCTAACACAGCAACCTAATAGATGCAACGATTTACAATATATGGTAAATATAATTTACATCCATATAGACCCATCGCCTTCCTGCGTTCCCAACAGCCGATTCGCGAACACACAGTAAACAAACACACGATTAGCCGTCAACTGCGTTATCGATCGGTTTGCTAATTAGTATGCAAGGACATCCGCATAGGTAATGAGGTTAGAACAATGGCGTGTGGTACGCACTTACAAAGTTAAATTATTTAAACAAATATGTACCTGAATGTTGGAAACCAGATTTCCAGTCAGCTTCAGAACTGTTCAAGGGCTTCTCAGCTTCCTTTCCATAACAGTCAGCCGAATCATGGTTGAGGTGAGACGCCACACAAACTTGGCTCACAAGGCTTGCGTCTGCTCTCTCCGAGCACAGTGAAAGTGAATGAAAGGTTAAGCCACTTTCCCCACTCGTGCCAACTCAATGCGCACGAGAAGATAGGGCTTCTTGAGAAAAGACACTTTCTCGGGAAACCGTCATTCCCCGCCTAGAATTTCTAGATCTTTCTGCACGAGAATTTAGTGCGATACCCAGCCGCACGGGTCACTCAAATTCCGGTGTTTCGAGACGATTCTAGATAGTAATTCCTCTATCGGCTTCCCTCAGTCTATTTTTAGCTGGGAAAGTCCCCCGATGACGCGCCAAAATAGTGCGGGATCTTTACGACCCAAGACAGATAAACGCGTTTCGTCACATAGGCCCCCACTTTAAGAGGATCGACCCCGTCGTTCCACTTCTACGCAGAAGCTGTCTATGTCGTTCTTTCTTCCTTATTAGAGACCGGATGGCGGGTGAGGAAGTCTAACCCGTCAATATTTCATAGGATACTTTTACCACCTTTGGTGGGGTGAAAAGCTATTCAGTATCACGGGTGATCAACGCCTACTCCGCTACTGCGATCGGGCATCTCGCAGTGTCTTGCGGACCAGAGCTCCCGTCTCGATCTGATTTAACGATCGTTCCTGCCAGAGTTTACCGGACTTCTGCAACTCCAGCTTCCTCTTTCGAGGACCCAGCTGGACTGCAGTCGGTCGGGTTGAGGAACCAGGGGTCTGTGTCCGTTCCGACACAACCCACCTCTTCCGACCACGGTTCTCAGTGTAACTAGCACTGCGGGTGTTCCTTTGGTCGGTCATGTTCCCCCTAGCAACGGGCTGAACCGAAGAAGGTACCTGCACATACATATAGGACTTCCTATGGTGTGACAGGCTTTCCGCTACCTGACCTGAACCCCGAACCGTTCTCTTAGCGAATCTCTGCGCCCTTGGGCTGGTGGACTGATCATCGGGCTTCCCCTCATAGTACATGAAGAGACTGGAATGGAAAGTAGAAGACTTTCCCAGGATCACCACTCCATAGTGCTTGTGGAGCCCCACTTTATCCACTAGGAATGGGCCCTGCCACCTGATTTCGAATTCGTTCCCCTCGATTGGGAGGAGTACTAGAACTCGGTCTCCAACCGCTAAGGATATCTTCGTCTTCGTCTGGTTCTCAGGTGTGCATTTACGGCACTCCGGACAAGACCTAATATACCTGCGCACGTCGCCTGTCATTCCTGGCCACCAATAGTACCGGGATAGACACTTACTGGTTGTCCCTACAGTCAGATGTCCGGTTGGGGACCTGACATGTACCGTTCGCAGCAGATTAGCTCTGAAGCTCTCAGGAACCAACTTACGTTCCTTCTGCCGCTTCTCTGATCCGGTCTGAATTAACGGCGACCGGTTGTCAGATTCGAACTTACCCTGAATTAACGGGTTTTCATCGTTGGGCAACCATTCTGAACAAGGACACTCCGCTGCATCCTTGCTCCGAGCACTACTCATCACATCCGGGTGAGTTTTCCGGAGACTTACCTTTTCTAGACCCTCTTCCTCTGTATCTCTGACCTGCCTAGACTTATGGATGCTAGGGTGTTCTGGTACGCCCAGAAACACGAACTTCCGGCCAAGAATTAGGGGATAGAGAGGATCCGGTACTACTGCCGCCTGAATGCGTCCAGTAACATACTTGCTCCGAATCTCCACATTGGCAATCGGGCAACGTAACGCTACAGCACTCCTACTGGCTGGCTGTATCTCCGTCATCTCCCCGGTGAGTTGCTCTGGGCCTGTCAGGTGGGATGCAATTACAGCAGGAAATTGCAATCCTGTGTCATAGAGGCACATCACCTGTTGCCCGTTCACTTCTACTCTCTCAACCACTGGAGGTCGTCTAGGTTCTACATTCCCATCAACCGACTTCACTTTCCTGCATGGTCTATCCCTAACCTCTGCAAGACAAGCAAAGTGAAAGTCCTTGGGTTTACTTTTGCACTCACTCGTGTTGTGAGTGCTGGACTTGCAGGATTTGCACCATCGTTCACTCCACTTCCTCTTTGGAGAACTAGGTGGGCTATTCTTACCTTGGTTGACGTTAGAGATCTTCTCTAAAGAATTTACCTGTTTACTTGATTCTCCCGAACCATTGGTCTTCTTTGCCTTCTTCTTTGACTTACCTTGATCCTTATCTTTCGATCTCGGATCTGTTTGACTGGTATCCCCAGTCTCGCCATAGACTTCAACGTATCTTTCGGCTAACTTGGTGACTATATCCAATCTCTCAGCCCCATTCTCACCTAAGAAGTTTCGCAAGGGTTTAGACATTTGCATTCGCATCTGATCTACAACCATCAACTCACGCAAACTTTCATACTCCTCATTAAATCCGGCCACGGCCATCCATTTAAGAAGGTATGAGTTCAATCTCACACTGTATGCTGAAAACAGTTCGCCAGGCTCTCGCTTAGAAGTCCGAAACTTCCTTCGGTATGAGTGCGCTGTGATCTCGAATCTCTTCAAGAGAGCAGCTTTCAGTGCCGGGTAATCATTCTGTAAACCCGGTGGCAAGCGTGCGTACACTTCATAACCAGCGCCTCTGAGTCCCTGAGAGAGTTTCAAACACCGTTTCTGTTTGTCTAGCCCCATTGCAATAGACATGGCTTCATACTTCTCTAAGTATTGGTCTATCCGTTCCTTCTCGGGTTCGAACGGCTGTAAAGGCCATTTCATAGCCTGGTAGTCACGTCTACTGGTTGACTCTGAGCCAGGAGGTACACCACCTCCCATAGCTCCATCAGTTACACCTGTAGCAGGCACTTGTGCCTCAAGTAGCTTCATTCGATACTCATGGTCACGTTTTTCTCTCTCGGCTTCCAACTCAAGCCGTTTCATTTCAGTATAAGCCGCTATCCTCTTTTCCTCAAGAGCCACTTTACTGGCTTAAAGTTCTCTTTCTGTTCTCCTCCTCTCTCTTTCCTCTTGGCGAAAATTTCTTTCCACCTCTTGCACATAGGATTTCAAAGCCTCTCCCTCTAGACCTGACTTACGCCCAGTTTCCTGAACTTTGTCTAAGTCTATCTCTTGGGTAGACATGTTGACTATGAGAGGTGGGTACTCAAGTATATGTGGGTGAAGCAATACAATGAATCAATAATCAATAGTATTAACTAAACACCACAACACAAATGTACGTCAGACAGTTGGGAGATAGGTAGAAGTAGTAGAATCTTTTGTAGACTGAAGTAGAGGATATAGACTATGTCCCTATCCCTATGTGAGAGGTCTACCACACACAAAGATCTTGGAATAATCCCGGACGAGCCCCCACTCTGTATTATGGAGTGTAACGAGTTCACCTTGGGTAGTGAGAGTGAACCACACCCGAGGTGTCTCTGGCACTCCCGTGTATACTAGCCCCAGGGGTTGGATAGGCAGATATACATTTTTACTCTGTGGTTGATCTCATATTAGTTAATTAAGTCTACAAGCCCCTCCAGATTCTAGACCCCCACTAACTACCTACTCCTGTGGAACAATGAACACTTAGGCATCGTCCGAGACCACACTCAATCATTATACAAAGAGCAAGTCAACGTACATGAAGTTTATTCTACCCTTGAGAATATAGAATTGAAATGAACCTCCTGATAGAAGAATCTATTTACACAAATAGGAGATAGAGTAGAAGCAGAATCAGAGATAGTGTTCTCATCATGGAGTTGAGAAGTAGATTGGATGCAGATGTCCCGTCCAGTCGGTCCGCCACTCACCCGGCTTCCTTCCAGTGAGATGACTAGAACCTTGGAGACCACTCCGTCTCCAGAGCGTAGATTCACCACAATAGAGTCACTGCTGGACCTCACTCAACTTGACCAACTGCATCTGTATCACTCCCTCGGAGTCAATGTTAATACACAGTTCTGTAACAACACTGGTTGGGAGACAATCCTGCTGGACTTGACTCCAAGTATTCGTGACTTCGATGAACCTAAGTAGTCACTGACCAATCAAATGGTCCATCAAGCATAGCACAGTCACACTGCTTAAAGAATATGTCCATGACCAATTCAATGGTCCCTTCTTCCCATCACAGTAACACTGATTGAAGAATATCAATGACCAATTCAATGGTCCCTCACAGTAACCTTGCTTGAAGAATGGCAATGACCAATTCAATGGTCCCTCACGGTAACACTGCTTGAAGCATCAGATATGGCAACTGAAATGTCACTGAGTCCTACTCGAACACAGTTCATAATCTTCATACTGGGTCAGTACATTATTAGAATCAGACATCTATTTCATGGAAAACAATTCAGGTTGGACTATAATCAATTGTCCCTTCCACCTGTTAACACTTGCCACAAGTTACAATGAATAGCTGGTGTAGTTCTTCTCAAGACCTGCCACTATGGCTGTCATATGAACCATTCAAGTGTCTAAATCTCATTTTTCCACGTTGAGGCGGAACCACCGTAATGCTATACGGTCAGGTGTTTCCTTTCTTTGAGCATGATTACTCAAAATGCTGAAATGTTCCTGGCTGAAATAGAATATCTTCTACCGTAGCAAACCATCACAAACCATCACGTCCCACGTGTGCACATTCAGGGCACCTGGATTACTTGATGCAAACCTTCATGCATGGTGAATTACATTGGGTACATGGTGTGGTGGAGTCTGGCGTGATAAGTCAAGAATTGAACCCTTCGCTATGTCACACGAAGTGGTTTCCTGCCAACGACAATTATAGTTGACTGGTTCCTCAACAGGCAAACTCCTGAAAAGGAAGAGCGACCGGTGAGAGTATACTGACCCAAACATTAGTCCACATGCATCCTACCAATGACTACTCAACCCTCAGTCATGCTAGTTAGTTATTCATATAACTAAAGCATTATCTCTATATGGAGAGTAGTAAAGCATGGGTTCAGGAATGTCAGCTGGCCTCACAGAACAGCCCGTCAAACAGAGCAAGAAATCAGAATGACGAGTCTGATCGTAGGTCTCACCTATCCCTAATCATCTACCAGTCGTCGCTAACGTCAGTAGTGATAGTAGGCTGTTATCATAGTTCTAATTTAATCGAACTAAACAATAAGGTAAAGAGTCCCTGGACTCGTTCCTAACATCATCAATGTTCATTAAGAAACATAATATTGATCAATATACCATCCCTCGGGATATAGGAATAGTACATGATCACATCCAATATGTACACAAGCCTGTTTGCTGGTGGGACCACCTGCCCACGCTATAGCAAACTCTTCTTATCAGACTCATCCTTAGAGTCAAGAAGCCTTCTTGAGAATACATGTTCCCCACATGTTCCAAGGATAATGTTCCAGTTCCGCCCTCTCAAGTGGGTTAGCCTTGGTCGGACCGAACTTCATCGTTGGTCTGGTTTACCAAACTATACTTTCATAACTTGCTTTCACATCCCCCATCTCCTATATGTCCCCTGTCTCATACAGCCTCCTTGCATCCTTCCATACTTCCAGCACCTTAGCATTCACTCGCACTAGCGCCAGTATGAAAGAAACAGGATAGCTCAGAAGAGTTCAGAACGCATGTTTATATCGCGACGGCACGCAGTGTTATCACGCGTCGACCTATTCGGCATTCGGAATTACCCCAGGAAGTATCACATGCCCTGACCTAATATATATATATATATATATACACAATGTCACATCATATATATATATATCACCAAAGCAGACCTACCTTACCACAGAAATCCGGTGTTCCACACAATGAATTCACTATTAAGTTACTACACAATAGTTACATCATTCCTGGTGGCACAGAACTACGTTCTTCCTTTACTTAGTAACTAAGCACAATTTTGTCTGAATCTCCACCTACCAACTTACCTGGTGTTCTAACCGTTCTTCTGGCTTCCGCAACTGACTTACATAAATCTAAGTTTCTATCAGGCACAAGTAACTATGTTTTATTCTAACACAGCAACCTAATAGATGCAACGATTTACAATATATGGTAAATATAATTTACATCCATATAGCCCCATCGCCTTCCTGCGTTCCCAACAGCTGATTCGCGAACACACAGTAAACAAACACACGATTATCCGTCAACTGCGTTATCGATCGGTTTGCTAATTAGTATGCAAGGACATCCGCATAGGTAATGAGGTTAGAACAATGGCGTGTGGTACGCACTTACAAAGTTAAATTATTTAAACAAATATGTACCTGAATGTTGGAAACCAGATTTCCAGTCAGCTTCAGAACTGTTCAAGGGCTTCTCAGCTTCCTTTCCATAACAGTCAGCCGAATCATGGTTGAGGTGAGACGCCACACAAACTTGGCTCACAAGGCTTGCGTCTGCTCTCTCCGAGCACAGTGAAAGTGAATGAAAGGTTAAGCCACTTTCCCCACTCGTGCCAACTCAATGCGCACGAGAAGATAGGGCTTCTTGAGAAAAGACACTTTCTCGGGAAACCGTCATTCCCCGCCTAGAATTTCTAGATCTTTCTGCACGAGAATTTAGTGCGATACCCAGCCGCACGGGTCACTCAAATTCCGGTGTTTCGAGACGATTCTAGATAGTAATTCCTCTATCGGCTTCCCTCAGTCTATTTTTAGCTGGGAAAGTCCCCCGATGACGCGCCAAAATAGTGTGGGATCTTTACGACCCAAGACAGATAAACGCGTTTCGTCACACTCACAAGATCCACTTAGCTTGGATGATGAAGTTCAAGCTTCACATTCAAAATGACTCTGGTGTACTTTAGCTGTTCCAATTTCTTTTATTATATGATCAGGGAGTTGATAAGTTGAATAGCATTCTCCTGCTCTCATCAGGCCAAATCTTATTGTCAATATAGCATTTACGAGATCAATTTTCATCCTATTTCTTAGTTTACATTTTGTATAATTCACAGTACTGAAAACTCTTTCCGCATCAGCATTTGAATGGGGTAGTATCATGGCAGACATCACACATTCAAAGAGCTCACGGAATGGACTGTTACCTGAAAAATCTTTAAATTGTCTTACTTCACTCCAAAAAGCTTCAGTTTCTGTTTTGTTTGTCCAGTCAACCAAATTTATTTTTGTTAACTAATATTCTGCTTCCGCCACACTAGCCCCTAAAAATTTAATAACTTGACAATATTTAGGTATGTCCTTTACTGGCTGAGGTATGTTGTTAATAGAAAAGAGTGAAATATTTTTCAATACATCTAAATTTTCAGGAAGTCTCTGCTTCAGTTGATCGAATAATGAGACAAGAACATCTTGACAGCGCTTTCTTAAGTTGTTCTCTTCATTTTCTGTTAACAGTCCTTTTGTTTTTAAACCATCAGTTTTTGATTCGATTTGGTATCCCAGGTACGGCTTGGGAGCCAAATAGCTCTCTATAGTACAAGTGAACAAGTCCGCTTTACAAGTTGGCAATATAAGTCTTTTACCAATTGAGTGAAATAGCAAAGTGAGGTCGTCAAGTAATTTAACTTTATCAACATTTTGAGATTCAAATAGTTTATTAACTTTTTGCACTTCACTTAAAATGGGTTGTGAAAAGAGAAGGAATGCCAAATTTTTTTCATCACTGTACATTCCATATAGTATTTCAGCTGTGTAGCACTTTTCATTTTGTCTTGTTATTCCTCATGCCCAAGGAGCTAAATACAGACAAATACCATTGCCCTGGGTACACCAGTTATATAAACCCCTGGGGAGCTACAGGCCAGGAAAAGATACCTGGTCAAATGCAGCCACTTTTGCCTTTGATGTTTATGAGGGGTTCCAGAGTAGACAGGAAACGATGGCGGTAGCGCTTGATCTCGAGGATGCGTACAATAGAGTTCGATATGATATTTTGATGACCGCACTGTTGGAGAAAGGGGTCAATCCCTGGTTGGTGAACTGGATAGCAGCCGTCCTGCACTCTCGTCGGGTTGCTCTCCGTCTGGGCGCATGGACCTCAGAGCCACATATGTTAAACCCGGGACTGCCACAGGGATCTGCAGTCTCACCGGTGCTCTTTAATGTGTATACGAGCAAGATTGCAAACCTAGAAGCACCAGGGGTTGGAAGAATACTAACATTTGCAGATGATATTCTTGCATATAGGCAGGGGAGAGATAGGAAGCAAACAGCCCAGGAGTTACAGGCGACAGTAGATAAAGTGATTGACTGGTGCACAGAAATGAGTGCTGTCATCCACCCGGAAAAGGCGGCTGTTTTGTGGTGCTCTCTGGATAACAGGATTGTAAGAGCTGATGTCCCAAGCCTCGCGATGAATGGTAGAAATGTCAGCAGAGAGAACAAATTTAAGTATCTGGGGATCACATTTGACAGGAGCCTATCCTTCAAGGACCATGTGGAGACGGTCCTTCACTGGCTGCTGAGGATGGGGACGGAGCACTTATGAGAATGCCCCAAATGCGGTGATGTCGATTCCTAAATCAATCAATCAATCAATCAATTTCGAAGTGTGTCTTCAACTCCAACCATCGGTTCACAATTACTTCAACTGCTGCCCTAATCTGTCTGAATGATGGGAAGGTCACTAGAATAGCCACTCGACCAGGTGACTCTGACAGCGTCATTGACTTGGCTCTGGTGTCGCCCACCATCGCACCAAGGTGCCGGTGGGGCACACTGGGATACCACGATAGTGACCACTACTCTTGTGTCATCCTGATCAAGAAAGACGGGGCCATGAGTCAAAGAAACAAGACCAGTGCCTTCCCGTACGACAACACTGGTCAAGACGCTATAAGCAAGATCAGAAGAAGAAAACTAACTTCCTCCCGCAGGAGACAAGAAAGATGGTTGCAGCCACCATGGTGGAATGGAGAGGTCGAGAAGGCATGGCTGGGAAAGAGGCAGGCTGTCAAAGACTGGCAAAGGCCAGAAAGGCTAACATGCCACAGGTTGAGTTGGCGAACCTGAAGACTGAGGTCGATAGGACGACGACTTTATTCAAATCCTGCGCCAAACATGCCAAGGCCGAGAAATGGGACGAGTTCTGCAGGAAGGTGTGCTCCGAGCGATCTCTTACGACATTCTGGCGCCTCCACAAGTGCATGAACGGTGCTGCACAACGTAGGGGTACTCCAGACTTTCAAGGCACAGACCTGGCATGGAAAAAGTCGGATGCGGATAAAGGTAAGGCCCTTCTTGCACGCTACATAGAACAGACTGACCAGAAAGACGAGCCCGCCAGACAGAGGACCACAACGACACTCTCTCAGTTGTGCGAGGTGGTCGGGACAGACGATGAATGGACAATCACAGCTGAGATAGTGCGTGCGATGCTCAAGAAATCACCTAACACAGCCCCAGGCACAGACGGCATCCGATATGGTGACCTACTGGTGATATCAGATGATGACATGGAAGAACTGGCCAGAGAATTCAACACCAGTATCCAGAGGGGTCAGGTCAAAGAAGAATGGCTACACAGCTACTTGCTGCAGCTGCCAAAACCGAACAAAGACCATTCCAAGATAAGCGGCTACAGAATCATTACGATGCAAAATACTGTTGGCAAGCTACTGGAGAAAATTGTAGCACACAGACTTGCTTGTGACTTGGAACAGCTCGGCTGCTTCCCGCCCACACTTGGAGGATACAGACGCAACAAAGAGTCATGGCTGAATGTGGCGGTCTTTGCTCAAGATGTTTACGAAGGATTTCAGGTCAGAGAAGAGACATGTGCGGCCGCCATAGACTTAGAGGACGCATATAACAGAGTATCCTTCGAGCACTTGATGCAAACCCTCCTCAGGCTGAAAGTGCACCCTCACCCTGTACGATGGATAGCTGCAGTTCTGCTCCAAAGGAAGGTGGTGCTAAGATGCGGGAGCTGGTCTTCTGAGCCGGTAACGATATGTCCAGGATTGCCGCAGGGTTCACCACTGTCACCAGTACTATTCAACGTGTATACGGTGCCGATCACTGAACAACAGTTGGACGGGAGGGGTAGGACTCTGTCATTCGTTGACGACATCCTCGTGTATCGACATTGTCGAGATAAACAGGCGGTTGCCAATGATATGCAGGGCGAACTAGATCGAATTTCCTCATGGTGTGCTGATGCCGATGCCCTTGTCAACCCTGCAAAGGCAACGGTTACATGGTTCTCACTAAACAACCATATTGTGAAAACAGACCTGCCGGCAGTAAGAATGGATGGGAGCAGCTTGAGTAGAACCCAGTCAATGACATATCTTGGCGTGAGGCTTGATCGTAGCCTGTCCTTCAGAGATCATGTCGATTATGTCATAACGAAGGCTCGAAAAGGTTTGTCAGCAATGAGAGTCATGGCGACTGCCAATATCGAGCAAAGACTGCTAATACTTCTGTCCCAAGGACTTGTGCTTTCACGCATCGAGTATGCCCTGGCCATCCTCACTGTCAGCCCTACACAGATTGGAAGACTTGAAAAGGTACAAAACGAAGCCATGCGCATCATTTTGGGCTGCACGAGAGACACCAGCTGTGTAGCAATGAGATACCTCCTTGACTTCCCGACAATGGAACACAGGATCAAGATCTGGAGAGCTCGTGCATGCTTAAAAATAAGTGCAGATGACCAGCACCCTCTGCATGACGCTATATTCAGAGAAAAGGGTGACAGGCTAAAGAGGGGCAAATCATGGATGGGTCGGGCGGAAGATGTCATCAGACAGGTCTGCAGTCTTACCAGTATCAACCCCGGCAAGGAATGGGTGCCGTTGCCTCCAGCTTTTAAGTGCACTTTCTCCTGCATTATCACACTCGACAGACGGTGCAGAGAGCAGAACCCTGTCGCTGTCAATGCAGAGGTTAACGCGCTCATCTATGAAAACTCAGATAGCCCCGAAGTGCTCATCTATACAGATGGATCTGTTGTAAAGCAGCAGAGAAGTGCGTGGGCATTTACAGCCCGTTCGGCGGGCCGAACCGTTCAAGAATCCAGTGGTGCCCACTCTATGACCACGAGCAGCATGACGATGGAGGTGATGGCAGTTACACAGGCTTTCATATGGCTGGAATCACAGCATTATACCAACGTGTGTGTGCTAAGTGATTCAATGAGCATGATTCAGAAGGTCGAAGCTGGATCTGTACGTAGACAGTGGACTGAATCGCTGCGGAAGTCTGTTGTCCGTAAAGTCACCTTCATCTTCGTCCCGGGACATGCGGGAGTCGAGGGAAAGAACGAGCTGACAAACTGGCTGGCTCTGCACCCCCTGTAGATGGCCAGCCCATGGATCGTGTCGATGTTATTAACGTCCTTAAAGATATGGCGAGAACAGAGGACTTTGACGTCAGTGATTCCACATCGCTGTCCAGGATGAAAGACCTGGGAGTAAGAATCGGCACAGCCAGACGCGAGAGGTACATCGGGAAAACAAAGCGCCTCGTCAACCAACACAGAACTGGCACTATTAGCCACCGGACGCTGATGAATATGCTGGGGGGAGGATCTGAGCACCTATGGACATGTCCGGAGTGCAACGAAGATACCCCAACTGATAACTGATAACTGATAACTAACTGATTACTTCAACAGCTAGTTGAATTGATAACTATCTAATTTTGCAATATGACAGAATGTTCAGTGGTGAGGAACTATCATTTAATGCTTTATATAAAGTATTATATTGCTGTTGTCTGACAGATGATTTGGAGAACCAGTTATGTGTTTCAGCAATAAGGAATTCCAAATTCCTTGGTAAACATTCTGACTGATGAGGCATGTGATAATGCTTGCTGCAAGGAATGACATACACATTTCATAAGGATTAAAGATGGGATATCTTCCTTCAATTTTGCATACACACCATGGTTGATACCGACCATTACCGATGCAATATCGGTTCCAATTGCAGTCAAATTCTTTAAGTTTAAATGTTTACTGACCAAAAGTTTCTTCAGTGCCCTTATGAGCCCTTTTACTCATTACCGGGAGGAGGGGGGTTGCCAGATTGTTGAGCGTTGACCCAAGTCAGTTCAAAGTTTAATGGCAGTTACCATAATTTACGCGCGTCCAGACCGAACATAAAATGGGTAATTGACACCGAAAGAAAAGTAAAATCTAGAAAGTATTCAAAATATCCGACTCCAGATGAAAAGTATCTAGAATTGCATCCAGCATCCAAACGTCAGAAATCGGTATCCAGATGCCGGCAAACACCTCTAGATCTGGATATAAAATATCTAGAATGGCAACTATGGCACTCGGAATCCCTGGCCCAGCCCATCCCTACGCAAACGTCTCGGACGAATGAAGGGTAATATTTGAAGTTTGACTCTGCCATATGCGTCCTCAAGATCCACTCCTGCTGTCTTTGTTTCCTGTTTAATCTGGGACGTCTCATAAACTTTTTTTAAAACTAAATGAGTATTGTAAATGTTGCTGCCTGTCTTTGACCCTGTTTCTTTCCTTGGTCGGTAACATTCTAATAACAATTTGAATTTTTTTTCCAAGAATCCCTGCATCTGAACACTTATAGTATGTCCACATTTGGTTGCCTTCATTCACGATCATTTATTTTGAAAACTGTCTGTTGCATCGTTATGAAATTTTTCAGCCGTCTTATATTTACCCCCACCCAAGGAATATGTCTTTGAAAGGTCCAAAAACTACTTAAATCATTGAAAGCGGCGACATTCCTTTGATCTTTTGCTAAACACCTAGTGATTTCTCGCTAACGAAGTTATTTTTACGGTAATGTGAGACATGTCAATTCTGTTGACACACAAAGGCGTATCCGGATTCGTATGAGAGTGGGTGCAATGAAAGAATTAGCTTAAAATCGACAGGATCGGCTGCATTGCACCGGGTGTTTATCCCATATGGCTCAGTTTCTTTCCGCAGCGCGGAAAGCGTCGCACAAAGCACGAACTCCGTAGCTCCAGCGACGACCCTCGGGAGTCTCCGAATAAATGCACACGTGAAATGAAGGACGCGGCCCAGAATCGAACATACAACCTTCGGAACCCGAGTCAGACGGCTTGACCACTTCACCACGGAGAATCCCGAGAGGGGTGCAATGTGTAATATTAGTAAAGACAGAGAATTTACAGAGGCACGGGGTAAATAATTTGTAAATTAACAGGAAAGTAGAAGGAATATATTTCTTACCTTATTTTTCATTTCCTTCTTGTTTCTTCAGTTATCAGTTATCAGTTGGGGTATCTTCATTGCACTCCGGACATGTCCATAGGTGCTCAGATCCTCCCCCCAGTATATGCATCAGCGTCCGGTGGCTAATAGTGCCAGTTCTGTGTTGGTTGACGAGGCGCCTTGTTTTCCCGATGTACCTCTCGCATCTGGCCGTGCCGAATTCTTACTTCCAAGTCTTTCATCCTGGACAGCGATGTGGATTCACTGACGTCAAAGTCCTCTGTTCTCGCCATATCTTTAAGGACGTTAATAACATCGGCACGATCCATGGGCTGGCCATCTACAGGGGGTGCAGAGCCAGCCAGTTTATCAGCTCGTTCATTTCCCTCGACTCCCGTATGTCCCGGGACGAAGATGAAGGTGACTTTACGAACAACAGACTTCCGCAGCGACTCAGTCCACCGTCTACGTACAGATCCAGCTTCGATCTTCTGAATCATGCGCATTGAGTCACTTAGTACACACACGTTGGTATAATGCTGTGATTCCAGCCATATGAAAGCCTGTGTAACTGCCATCACCTCCATCGTCATGCTGCTCGAGGTCATAGAGTGGGCACCACTGGATTCTTGAACGGTTCGGCCCGCTGAATGGGCTGTAAATGCCCACGCACTTCTCTGCTGCTTTACAACAGATCCATCTGTATAGATGAGCACTTTGGGGCTATCTGAGTGTTCATAGATGAGCGCGTTGACTTCTGCATTGACAGCGACAGGGTTCTGCTCTCTGCACCGTCTGTCGAGTGTGATAATGCAGGAGAAAGTGCACTTAAAAGCTGGAGGCACCGGCACCCATTCCTTGCCGGGGTTGATACTGGTAAGACTGCAGACCTGTCTGACGACATCTTCCGCCCGACCCATCCATGATTTGCCTCTCTTTAGCCTGTCACCCTTTTCTCTGAATATAGCGTCATGCAGAGGTGCTGCTCATCTGCACTTATTTTTAAGAATGCACGCGCTCTCCATATCTTGATCCTGTGTTCCATTGTCGGGAAGTCAAGGAGGTATCTCATTGATACACAGCTGGTGTCTTTCGTGCAGCCCAAAATAATGCGCATGGCTTCGTTTTATACCTTTTCAAGTCTTCCAATCTGTGTAGGGCTGACAGTGAGGATGGCCAGGGCATACTCTACTCAGACCTTAATCTGTGTCGGACGATTCCAGTAGGTTGATGATTGCTCTCGGTTGCATAAAATTCAATCCATCCTTTCTCCAATAGTCCTCTTCCTCTTTCAACACATGGTCCTCACATTTTTTCCAGTAACTTTTATCAATATTTAATAGCGCGGACTGGGTTAGTATCTTGACGTCAGACAATTTGAATGTAGTATTGGCAGCTGCCACTTGTCCTTTAATTTTAGCCCACACAAGTTCTATAGGGTTTAAATGAGAATGATACGGCGGAAGTCTCAAGCACCTATGGCCATGCTCTTCTATCAATTTGTCAATTTGAAATTTCTTGCTTTTTTGCGTCTGTTTTACAAGGAACAACAACTGTAGCTTGAAATATGTTTCTGGAAATGGTATATTTTCCCTTCGGGAGCCATATCTTTATTGCTTCCTTTGTGTTCGATGCCGTAGGTATTTTGTCTTCTTGGGCAACAACACTGTGATATGATGCATTGTCCATGATTAGACAAGACGGTCTATCAAGGGATGGAAGTACTGTATTCTCGAGCCAATCTCTAAATACATTACCATTCATCTCATTATGATAATCCCTATTGTATGTATGCTTTGATACGAACACGAGCCCAGCATTCTGTAGTAAGCCATTATGAGTACTACCAGCATGGGCTATGACCAAACGCTGTTCTTTACTACTGGGCACATAGCGTTTTATCTTTCCATCCATTGATTGCCATTCCTTTTCACTTGTGTGGTGCGCATTGATCCACGTTTCATCCAAATACACTGTCATAATTTTCTTTGCGCATTTCCCTTATTTCACGTAGGTATCTGCTTCTCATGGCTCCTAAATGCGGTTGCTCGCAAAGGATATTTCTACCTCCCTTGTACTTTCTAAAAGTGAAGCCTAATGTCCTTATAATTTTCCACAAAGTTGTTTTGGATATCTCACTGTTATTGTCCTTTCTCAACAAAACCCTCAGTTTTCTTACACTCACTGTTTCTTTGGCATCCATCATTTTTATAATAACTCGTCTGATGACATCCTTGTCAAAGCTGTCTACAATTGCCTTTCTATCTACCGTTTGCTTATCGCGTGTTGATTTCATTCCAGATTCTTGCACCCATCGAAACGATCGTTTACTCAAACCTAATGCATGCACTGTTCTTTTTTCGGGATTTGTAACAGTATGAAACAGTTTCCTGCGATCAGCTTCTTGACAAAAATATGTGTACAACTTCATAGCGATGTTTTGAAGTGTACACAATTTCACTTTTAATCCCACTGAACAGCATTAACACATTCAATTATTAGCTATTAAGATTACATTAATGGTAAGATTTATTTATATAATCACGTTTCATGAAAGAACCCACAGTTTGACGACGCCTCTGAACTATAACACTCAGTCTGTCCAAAAACGAAAGATCTGTGTAGGGCTGACAGTGAGGATGGCCAGGGCATACTCTACTCAGACCTTAATCTGTGTCGGACGATTCCAGTAGGTTGATGATTGCTCTCGGTTGCATAAAATTCAATCCATCCTTTCTCCAATAGTCCTCTTCCTCTTTCAACACATGGTCCTCACATTTTTTCCAGTAACTTTTATCAATATTTAATAGCGCGGACTGGGTTAGTATCTTGACGTCAGACAATTTGAATGTAGTATTGGCAGCTGCCACTTGTCCTTTAATTTTAGCCCACACAAGTTCTATAGGGTTTAAATGAGAATGATACGGCGGAAGTCTCAAGCACCTATGGCCATGCTCTTCTATCAATTTGTCAATTTGAAATTTCTTGCTTTTTTGCGTCTGTTTTACAAGGAACAACAACTGTAGCTTGAAATATGTTTCTGGAAATGGTATATTTTCCCTTCGGGAGCCATATCTTTATTGCTTCCTTTGTGTTCGATGCCGTAGGTATTTTGTCTTCTTGGGCAACAACACTGTGATATGATGCATTGTCCATGATTAGACAAGACGGTCTATCAAGGGATGGAAGTACTGTATTCTCGAGCCAATCTCTAAATACATTACCATTCATCTCATTATGATAATCCCTATTGTATGTATGCTTTGATACGAACACGAGCCCAGCATTCTGTAGTAAGCCATTATGAGTACTACCAGCATGGGCTATGACCAAACGCTGTTCTTTACTACTGGGCACATAGCGTTTTATCTTTCCATCCATTGATTGCCATTCCTTTTCACTTGTGTGGTGCGCATTGATCCACGTTTCATCCAAATACACTGTCATAATTTTCTTTGCGCATTTCCCTTATTTCACGTAGGTATCTGCTTCTCATGGCTCCTAAATGCGGTTGCTCGCAAAGGATATTTCTACCTCCCTTGTACTTTCTAAAAGTGAAGCCTAATGTCCTTATAATTTTCCACAAAGTTGTTTTGGATATCTCACTGTTATTGTCCTTTCTCAACAAAACCCTCAGTTTTCTTACACTCACTGTTTCTTTGGCATCCATCATTTTTATAATAACTCGTCTGATGACATCCTTGTCAAAGCTGTCTACAATTGCCTTTCTATCTACCGTTTGCTTATCGCGTGTTGATTTCATTCCAGATTCTTGCACCCATCGAAACGATCGTTTACTCAAACCTAATGCATGCACTGTTCTTTTTTCGGGATTTGTAACAGTATGAAACAGTTTCCTGCGATCAGCTTCTTGACAAAAATATGTGTACAACTTCATAGCGATGTTTTGAAGTGTACACAATTTCACTTTTAATCCCACTGAACAGCATTAACACATTCAATTATTAGCTATTAAGATTACATTAATGGTAAGATTTATTTATATAATCACGTTTCATGAAAGAACCCACAGTTTGACGACGCCTCTGAACTATAACACTCAGTCTGTCCAAAAACGAAAGACCGCCAGACAATTTTAAATATAGCGCGAATGGGTCTTGCTGAGCTGTAATACTCTAAAAATTAAGGCAGTCATGGCGGGGCGGTAAAATATATACCTCATATAAGCAAAAATTGAAATCTGCTGTACAATCTCCAGAACAAAAAATTTTTTGTTGGGTGGACATAATGATAAGGTTATATACTAAATCTCATTATTTTCCATCAGTTGGTAACTTAGATATTCAATTTTATATTGAGACAACAACAAAAAAACACACACTATAGAACCTGCTGCGTTACACAATCTCACAGCGTATAATTATAATTACTTTCAATAACAAGAATGTTATTTAGAACAGACTAGTTCTAACATATGACTAATCAATATCTTCACAGGTTTTTTGTGGCTGGAAACTGTCCTCAATTTATAATTGTGTCATAGGACAAGGAACAAAATGGAGACGAGCGAATATCAATTCATCTGTTACGTCATGTTATGTCGTCTTATAAACATCCGGTTGCTGACGCTGAAGTCGCGGGTTCAAACTCCACAACGGACAGTTGGATTAGAATGTTGACTTCATATATCATATATGGGTTACATATGGATTACGCTTGAGTCCAAAGCGAGCGAGTCTTCTGATTTGTCATTTCATATTATACTTCCCAAATACTCGAATCTATTTACTCGTTTTTACTTATGAAACCATCCCAGTTGAATACAGCTTGACAATACGAGTATATCATTGCTTGTTGTGGTATACCATTTAACTTGCTGTTTTCTTATGAAATCTAGCGCTGTTAACCCCCACTTTAGTTCTGATTTCTTAATGTCTGATTTTCTCACTTCTTGATACATTGAGTATTCTTCTCAAGAATCTCATTTCCGTTGTTGTAATGTCAGATCGAGGGGAAGAGAACAAGAGGAAGGCAGAAAAGTAAATACCTGGATGGCTTGGCCACGTAGCATGGTCGAGACAAGAACACTGAGCTGATCCACGACTCTGGTGATCGAATGAGATGGCGAAACATGACCGCCCACACTTATCGGTATGGCACATCATAAATAAATGAATGTTTCTTTTGTCTTTTTCTGTCATAGTCCAGATTTGACATTGGTAGTATAGGGTTGAAATGAAGTGATAAAAAATCCGCCGCGGAGCAAGCATAACAGTGGGTTTCTGATCGTCAGATGATGAACCTTTTTCCCGAATGTTTCGGTCCTCTTGATATTCTCTGGGGCGAGCCTGACACGGTCATGACTTCGGACATTTTTCCCCTAATATGCGAGACGTTCGGTCGTTTGTGTTGTTCCGTGTTATACCTACAAAAAATGTCAGCTCTCAAGACACCCCTCCTTCGGGGAGGCGAGCCCTATGCACCTGGTGCTTCGTACCCTCACAACCATTCTAGCACCTGTGACCGTGGGAAGCCAGCTTCTTCCTTGGTTATTGCTTCTGCCTCCTCCGTTCGTAGTCGTTGCCACGTTCCTTCTTCGTGTCCCGTTCATGGCGCCACATTCAGGGAAGCCGGCTTTTCCTCTGGGTTTCTCCACCCCTTTCTTGGTCTCTGCTACGGAGTGCGGTTCTCGCAAGACGACTACCACCATGGCACGGAGGTTGGACTTTGGCCGACACTTGCCTGACTTGGCGACTATGACCGTGTGTCGTTTGCCCCACTGAATAGTCCCGTTTTCAGATGCACTGCCCTAGTTCGGGGGAGGCTATAGAGTCGACACAAGACAGTACAAGTTCTAGCTCAGTGATGGTGGTGGGGGAGGGGGGGAAGTCATTCTGAACATGTGGTGAAGGGGTGCATGGGCAAAAAAAAAAGGTTGAGAACCACTGTTCTAGCTCTTAGTTGAGAGACTGGTTCCGATGTCAGTTGCCCTGCGGTTACAGACAGAAACGTTACCATATTAATGCAGAGACTTATCCCACACTGTTCCGCTTGTTCCACAGCCAGCACGAGGACTCTTTGGCTGACTCACCTAGTTGTCTTTGTGCGCGAGTTCTTACTTGTCCTTTGATGTCTTGTACGTTCATTTATTGTTTTGTTGGTGATGTTTGGGAATTGTTGTTGTTTTTTTAAACGGGAAACTTATGTATTACACTTGTTGCTCGTGCTTTATTTCATTGCACGAAATAGATACTGGTATATGACTTTCTATTGGGTTGGGAAAGTGATGGCATAGATGAGGAAGGGTTGTTCACCTTACCTTATAAAACTCACCCTGATATATGTTAAATCCTAATTTGCAATCATATGGCTGGTCAACAGACAAGACCTTGTCTTTTGTGTGTGTGTGTGTGTGTTTTTTTTTTTTTGGCGGATCGTGGAACGGCCTCTAGATATAGAGGTTAGCTGCGAATACCCAATAATCAGCCGAGGACCAATTGGCGGTGGGCACAGAGGGCGAGGCGGGATCTCAGGGTGGGATCTGAGTTCCTTAGAAAAATGCCTCATATGCTCGGAGACGTGCTTGCCAAGCGAGTCAGGGGCGCTCTAACCCCTCCCCTGGGTAGGTGGAACCCTTTAGCTTTGGACAGCAGTCCATTTAGGAGACGGAAAACTCCAAATATAAACCCTCAAGTTCAAGGTGGACCAGCGTGCAGAGGAACTGGATGGCCACGGGTAAGCTGGTCGTGAACGTTGGACGTCTGGCAAGCGTATGGGGCCGTACCAAGCGTATGGACTCCTGCGGGACATCCCCTGCCTCTTCCCTAGCAAGCAGGCAATGCTAGGGTGACCGGTTATTTTCTGCAATATCCAAACTTTGATTATGGAGTTAATTAAACACGGGAATCGTCGCCGGAGCTACGGAGCACGCGCTCTGCGCTTGACACATCTTTCAGAGGCTAGCGAAGAGAGTGAGGAGGAGAAGACGAGGAAATGGTGTGAGAAGAAGGCATAGAAATAGGAGGGCAGGCGCCAGGAGAACAAGGCGAAAAGTGGAGAGACTAGGTTTCAACCATGTAAGAGTGGGATACTGGAATTATCGTAGTACCAGGTAGAGAGGTCCTGTATTGGAGAGGCTAATATATGATTTTGATGTCCTCATGCCCCAGGAGCTAAATACACACAAATACCATTGCTCTGGGTACGCCAGTTATATAAACCCTCCGGGACAGAGGAGACATGGGCAAGGTCTGCTGGTGAAGGAAGAGGTGAAACATGTGGTACTTGACTTGAGCCAGTGGAATCACAGCGCAAGAGAGGTCCGGGGTATACAAATGGAGATTGGTGGCTTAAGTTGGAACATCATAAATGCATATGCCACAGTGGACTGTTTTGTCAGAAAGGAACACTAGAACTGGCTTAAGGAATTGGAGGAATTACCAGGTGATAGGCTACTTATATGTGGAGACTTCAATGCGAGGAACATAGATTGGGACAGTAGTGGAGAAAACCGACAGGGAATTGCTCTCGCGGATGCCATGGTGGACTCCGATGTGGTCTGCATAAATGAAGGTAGGCCGACTAGAATGGCAATGAGGCCTGGCGATGCAGACACAGCTATTGACTTGGCACTAGTCTCCCTGTCATCAGTCCTTGATGTAAAGTGGACTGTTTTGAATGACCATGGGAGTGATCACATGCCTTGCTCAGTCCTGATCTCTAAATCAAGGAAAGTTAAGGCTGGGAGAGCGCGCAAGAACTTCCGGTATGAGTGGACCGATAGCCTTCTTGGACGCCTCAGACAGGGATCATGCAATAGGACTGTTAAAACTCCTTTTTGCAGCCCCCATGGTGGACCCCAGAAGTAGATCATGCTTGGAAAGCAAAGAGAGCTGCAGTGTAGCAGCTAAAGAAAGTGCGACAGACACCCCGAAGCTCACGAGAGGAAGTGGACGCAGGGGAAAATGTCAAGAAAGACACGGTGGAGGTTTTCAAGCGCTGTGCTACAGAGGCCAAAAATGCAAAATGGGAATGTTTCATGAAGAAGATTGGATGTGATAAAACACTGCGAAAATTCTGGAAACTGCACAGACAAATGCAAAGAAAAGATCAGCCTATGACAGTGGGAACAATTTATAGAGAGGATGGTGTGCGCGTGACAACAGACAAAGAGAAAGGGGAGGCGTTTATCCAGAGATTTTTAAAGCAGACCAATCATAATGATGCGGAAACCAGGGATACAGTTAGAGAGGAGTTATCTGGCACCATGAAGAATATGCATTATGAAGACATCATACGGGTTGAAGATGTTAAACATATTTTGAAAAAGGCAAAAGACACGGTACCAGCCCGATGGGGTTAGGTATGGTCACATGAAGGCTTTGAGTGATGCAGACCTGAAGGAGATGACCGACTGCTTTAACCAGAGCATTAGGACAGCATAAGTACCGCAGGATTGGGTACACAGTTATCTCATCCCTCTCTCAAAATCATTCAAGGATCATTCAAATCTTAGCGGTTTTAGGATCATCACCCTTCAAAATACATTCGGGAAGGTTCAAGAGAAGATAATCGCTGTCAAGCTGCAAGAGTTTTTGGAAAGGGGGAAGCTTCTTCCAAGAGGCCTGGGGATCTACAGGCCAGGAAAAGATACCTGGTCAACTGCAGCCACTTTTGCCTTTGACGTTTATGAGGGGTTCCAGAGTAGACAGGAAACGATGGCGGCAGCGCTTGATCTCGAGGATGCGTACAATAGAGTTCGATATGATATTTTGATGACCGCACTTATGGAGAAGGGGGTCAATCCCTGGTTAGTGAACTGGATAGCGGCCGTCCTGCATTCTCGTCGGGTTGCTCTCCGTCTGGGTGCATGGACCTCAGAGCCACATATTTTAACCCCGGGACTGCCACAGGGATCTGCAATCTCACCGGTGCCCTTTAACGTGTTTACGAGCAAGATTGCAAACCTAAAAGCCACGGGGTCTGGAAGGATACTAACATTTGCAGATGATATTCTTGCATATAGGCAGGGGAGAGATAGGGAGCAAACAGCCCAGGAGTTACAGGTGACAGTAGACAAAGTGACTGACTGTGCACTGAAATGAGTGCTGTCATCCACCCGGACAAGGCGGCTGTTTTGTGGTGCTTTCTGGACAACAGGATTGTGAGAGCTGACGTCCCAAGCCTCGCGAAAGATGGTAGAAGCTTCAACAGAGAGAACAAACTGAAGTATCTGGGAATCACATTTGACAGGAGCCTGTCCTTCAAGGACCATGTGGGGACGGTTGTGACAAGATCTCAGAAGGGACTCAATGCACTTAAAACTATGGCTGCAATGTACACAGAGCAGAGAATGCTTTTCACACTATACCAGCACTTGATCCTCTCAGTGATTGATTATGGACTAGGACTGCTCACTGTCTCAAAGAGTCAGCTGATGAAATTAGAGCGCATACAGAACGAAGCTATGCGGGTCATTCTGGGATGCACCAGAGACACCCCAGTAGTGTATATGCGTTACATCCTTGGTTTGCCAACTGTTGCTGGTAGGCTCAAGGTGATGCAGGCGAAGGCATACCTCAGAGTAGCTGCAGACACAGATCACCCGTTGCTTGAGGCGCTGGACGCAGTTAAGGGTCAGCGACTGATAAGAGGGAAATCATGGATGGCTTAGGCGGAGGATACGATCAGACAGGTGTGCATCTTGGAGAACATTAGTCGAGGAGAGGAGTGGGTCAGTCATACTTGTGCAGAGTGATAATCACATTGAGCCGGGAGTGCAAGGAGTGGTCAGCAGGGGCCACGGAAGTGGAAATTCAGCAACTAATTCAGGATAATGCTCGCTCGGATGATATGATTATCTACACAGATGGTTCGGTGTTGAAAGGTAGGAGAAGTGCCTGGGGGTTCTTGGCAAAAGATAATGGTCGACGTTTGGTGCAGGAGAGCCTGGCATATGATACCACAACATCTAGCTCAAGAATGGAAGTGGAGGCAGTCAGTGCAGCTTTCCACTGGATGGAGAATACGATACACACACACATCGTGATTGTAACTGACTCAGAAAGCATGCTGAGGAAGGTGAAGACAGGCAAGCTTCGTGCAGAGTGGCTTGCTTCGCTCCGGATGTCACGGGTGGCAATCATCACCTGGATATTTTCTCCGGGGCAAGCTGGTGTGCAGGGGAATGAACAGGCTGACAGATTGGCTGGCTCAGCAAAACTTGGTGGAGTATTGATGCATGACAAGGCAGACGTGGTTGCGGCCTTGTGGGAGCATGTGTACACCTCGGAGGATTACCATGGTCTGGTAAGAATGCGACAGCGAGGAGTGACGAGAGGATCTGGCCGACGCTCGACGCTCAAAGGAAAGGCGAGACGGACATATAATCAGATTGCTACTGGTACTATTAGTGTTGGAACTCTTCGCTAGCTGCTGGGGATGGGGACGGAGCGCTTATGGGAATGCCCCGAATGGTGTGATGTCGGTTCCTAAATCAATCAATCAATCAATCAATTTACGGGTGGGTGCATCTTAAGACCCTACTTCTATTTCCCACTTTACTGCGGTTACTGCCACTCCACAAACGCCTACTTTTTAATAAGGCCAAACTAATTTACAAAATCCTATTTCAAAATGCTCCAAGCTACCTTTGGCCATTGTTTAAATATAACGCAAGACATAGCGAACGACTAAATATACTTCATGTCCCTAAACCTAGGATAGACTTACATAAAACAAGCTTAGCATACTCTGCCGCTCAGTTGTGGAACAATCTTCCTCAAGAAATCAAAGACACCACCAATCATTATACATACATTCGAAACCTGTTTGAACACTACCTCAGTACAGACTACATGCCTCCATAAACAAAAACACAAAAAGACAATAATAATGGTAACTTATCTCAAACGACAACTAGCCAAAAAATATTCCCATATGTATGGCACGTTACACCCTCCTTAGCCCATGTTAAACACTGCCTCAGTGAGTCATTTGTTACTGATTATTTTTCATGCGTTTTAATGCTATTGTTCTTTTGTTGTCAAGATTTGCTTCATAAGTGATGTTGAATGAAAGAATGTATGAGAGGAAACAGAGAAGAAGGGCAGAATATCAGACGGGCCTGCGTGCCCAATTCTTAACCCTTTGAAAATAAAGACTTTCGTTCGTTCGTTCCCATCAGAAATATGACCGTTTTAGGCAGTCATTATTCTGTAACTTTGATTAATCTAACTTTCATTACTATACAAAAGTGTTAAGTGAATATCATAAAATTTTACTTTTATTCGTAACCATTTTTAAATATGAAAGTAAATATTGCTATTAGCTTGAAGCTTTGTTGAACTTATAACTTTGATGTGTGGTCTCGAGGTATGGTGTCCGCCTCAAGTGCTAGAGGTCCCGGGTTCAAGAGCGATTTCTCTGCAGAGTCGTTTGGTCTGGTGGATAAAACTGTTTCTTTTCAACCGCCCCATAGCTAAGTTCTCAGATATGTTCTTCATAGGGTGATCTATTGTAGGTCGTAGTACTTTCTCGAGAATTGTGCCAAATATGTTTCCAGTATGATTCAAAAAGGAAATGCCTCTGTATTGTATGCAATCTCTTTTACTGCCTTTGTTTTTTCCAGATTGGGATAATGATGGCGCTTCACCAGTCACGCCGTGTTTGTTGTTCTGCCCACACATGGTTAAACAGTCTATGTAGCCATGCTGTTCCTACGTCTCTTGCTGCTTTATTTAGTTGGTATTTCTTCCTGTCCCGGCGATTTATTCATTGGGGCTAATTTGATGGCTTCTCTATTTCTTCTTTCAGTATATCTGGTTCTAGTTCTTCGGTGGTATCTGTTACGGTTTGTTTATTGGATCCCTGTGGCATCAGATGGGATGTTGAGAAGCTGTTCGAAGTACTGCCTCCTTCTTTTTAGGATTTGTTTTTGTTCACTTATTGGTTCTCTTTTTTTCGCTGTTGATTATTTCAGTTGGGTCAAATTGTTCTGAAACCTCTGCCGTGTCTCCACTTTACCGAGGTAGACGGGTTTGATTGTTCCAATGACCCCAAGAGCTATGCCGACGGTGGCGCAGCTACTGGTAGTAGACTGGGTCTACCATGTCGGACACGTCAAGGGATAGGAAACAGACGAAGAGAGACGCACACCTGCTGCCTTGTAGGTAGACGAGACAGTCAAAGGCGAGGGAGTGCACACCCCAAAAATTCTTGTTCGATGTCACTCGTATTCCAGACCTGGTGAACTACCACAACAATGAGATTTGTGTTCACATCCGATGTCACTTATACTCCACACCTGGTGAAATACCACAACTATGAGATTTGTGTTCACATTCGCTGTCACTCATACTCCAGACCAGGTGAAACACCAAAACTGTGAGATTTGTCTTCAATTCCGCTGTCACTCATACTCCAGACCAGGTGAAACACTCAGCAGGGAGAAGAACACTACAAGTTTGTAATACTAGACGTACATATATGTTGAAATATCTGGGGAATTACAGGAGAATACAGGCTGGAGTGAGGCCTTACAAGTCTCTGTTCAAACGCTTTCACTTATAACTGGACCATTAGTGTTGTGACTCTTTGCTGGCTGTTGAAATTGAGGTCGGAGCACGTATGGGGATGTCCTGGGTGCTGTAATGTCGATTCTTGACTCGACTAAATGATAACTGACTGTCAGTTTCTCACACGCGCGCGCGCGCACGCACACACACACACATACACACACTAGCCAGAAGTAGTACACGTGTTAACTGCGCGGGGCTACAGTTGGGTGCTTGAATTCTGTGAAAACACACATGAGAGTTCACGACAGAACCAAGCCATACACGTGCGACGATTGTGGTCTGAGTTTAGCTGGCCGCATAAAAGCGCATAGCAGAGAGTACAATGAGGAAACGCCTTACAAGTGTGAGTTCTATCCGGCAACATCTCCTTAGTCTAGTGCGCTCACCACACACAGGCGACGACACAGTCAGGAGAAACCCTATGCATGCTCTACATCAGTGGTTCTCAACCGGTGGGGAATTTCCCCCCCCCTCCCCCCGGGGGGGGGGGGGATTTTAGGGTTTCCAGGGCGGGGGGGGGGGGGAATTAAGATTATTTCTAGATTGCGTTAATACAAGAACCGATTACTTGATATTGTTTTTCCTTTCATACTTTACGGTTCTATACGTATCACCCTTCTGAAATTCATTTTATAACGTAAGTAGATCCGCAAATCACATTTTATGTAGATGTCTAGGCTTGTTTTAGTATGTGTTATTAAATTTAGCTTCAATTATTATGTATACTGTGTAGGGGCAGGGGGGAATTTTTAGGGAGGAAATACGAAAGGGGGGAAATGACGTTCTAAAAATATGGTTGGGGGGGGGGGGTGACGTCCTAAAAATATGGTGAAGTGGGGCACGGGCCAAAAAAGGTTGAGAACCACTGCTCTACATGTTCTGCCAGGTTTTCCACTTCCAGTTTTCTGAACAAATACAAGGATACATACGGGAGAGGAGCCGTACATGTGTCAATTTTGTCACCTCTCTTTTCCTGAGTACAGTCATAGGCATGTAGACTGCAGACGGCACACGGGAGACAGGTCGTACACGTGCCGTATCTGTTTCCCGTGTTTTGTTAGCTTTGGCGCACTTAGAAGTCACCAGAAAGTTCATCGTCATCATCTTGTGCCATGCCGATAAGTGTGTGTGTGTGTGGGGGGGGGGAGTCATGTTTCGCCATCTCACATGATCACAAGAATCGTGGAGTGGACCAGCTATGTGTTCTTATCTCCGCCATACCACGTGGCCAAGCCATTTAGGTATTTTCTTCTCTGCCCTCCCTTTGTTCTTTTCCCCTCAATCTTGCCAGTTGTCACCAAGTTCTCCAATTTATTTCTTCTCATAACGTGTCCGAAAAATTGCGATTGTCTACGTCAATTTCTCTAATCAGTTTACGGTTTTCATCTGTTTCTTGTAGGACTTGGTCATTGTTTTTTCTGCCTATCCATGGTATTCTTTCCAGAATGTTCATAAGCGAGAAAAGCCTCACCAGTGTCACTGGTGTTATCGGCATTTTCTCACAGCGAAAATCTAACAGAGCACAGATAAATACATTGCCAGAGTGTTACTAGGTTATGTTGTATGCACCCTGACAACTTAAGAATGCACACGTCCAACAGCACAAAGAATAGCAGTTTCAAAAGCCGACCGAACGAATAAATGACTTTATTCATAGCACCATTAATTAACTAGTCACTAGCACAATTCACCAACTTACAGTTCGTAATCCGTCATTACTGGGCCCTCAATCCAGCGAGTGACACGGCTCACCCAGTTTTCTGTACTGTCGTGTGTTTACAAGCCTGATGTGTACCGGCCATCGCTCTTGCTGTAACACATATTCTACAACTCTAACGCTGTCCATGCCGCTTGACTCGTAGGCTTTCCTCTTCACCTTTGAAACCCTGTCTACATCTTCATATGATACCGCTGGTCTTGTTAATTTCCAGACGTGAACCTGGCTGTGTTTCCCGGACCAACTGCCTTCTCCACTGTCCACCTACTGTGTTAAAACCACATCACGTGCCCTCAGTCCTGCCGCTCGATTCGCTACTATCTTTAGCCCGTTACCGGTGTTTTCTCCTTATAGCTCTCTGTGATTATTTATCCCTTTTAATGTCTCAACTATCTATGCTGCTGTTACTCAGGTCTTAAGTAACCCGACTCATGGCATATGCCCCCCCCCCTGCAATTTCAAAAATGTTCTAACATTTTTGGGTTCTTCCTTATCTCTACACTTGACATGAGTCAGCTTGGTCGCACATGCCTGTCCCCTGGTCGCACATATCTGTCTACTGCCTCATGCCTTAGAGCTTGCTTCTCCATTCCCTTTAACTTCCCTCTGTGTTACATTGATATTCTGCCATACCTTCACACAAATTATAATGTCGGACACGAATATCCGTCTATTCCCAAATAGACCTCGTGTGGCCTCAACCCACTTTGTGTTCGGCAAGTTGAGGACCAACCTACTATGAGTCCCAATGTCCCACCCCGGACATTCCCATAAGGTTCCTCATTTATACCTCGGTATAAGCAACTGACACCCTCCCCAGCCCTTAAGCCCTGGGTGCAGGAACGTGTGTATTGCAGACCTATCAATTGCACACCTATTTTGTTTAAGCTCTTATCTTGCTTCTGAGTAGCCTCTCTTACGACTGTGGACCTTCTTTGTGCGAGTACACATGCTTTCTGCATTTGTCTTGTCTCGGTGTGTGCGTGGTCGGCTGCCATTAGTTACTTTTTGCTATGGTGTTCGCTTGTGCTCTATGGCTATATATTCCCTTCATTTGCCTTCTGTTTATCCCTGGTGTTCTTGCTACTAACTTTCCTTTGTAGTGTTCCTAATACCATGACCCTTATATACATCGACTACCATGCCAGAGTACTTCATGTTAAAATATTATATGGACAAAGAACTACCACTTGGTACTCTTATCAATGGTACTACTAATGATCCTACTCCACTATCCTTGTATCCTTTCTTGCACTTTCACTTGCACTCTGTTCTCTCTCTCTCTCTCTCTTTCATTCTCACTCGTCCATTTCATTTTCCTCCCTTTCTTTCATCTTCACTTGTGCTATGTTCTATCTCTTTCATCCTCTCTTCATCCTTTCATCGTTTCTCTCTCTCTCTCTCTCTCTCTCTCTCTCTCTCTCTCTCTCTCTCTCTCTCTCTCTCTCTCTCTCTCTCTCTTATTTTTTTTAAATAGTATTTAATTTTTTATTATGTACTCTGTCTCACAACACGCATACCAGAACCTCAAATGTTCTATCTATGCCTGTACGCTTCCTGTATACCGTTGTGCACGTATCCAGGTTGTGTTCAAAATTGTTCTGCTGACTCTCATTCGCACAAATTCCTTTCAGTCTGTCCGTACCTTTTCTCTCGCTTTACTGTCACTCAACCTATTCTTATGTTATGTACATGTTACCACCATCACATAAATTTCTCCTACCAATTGTACATGTCTGTCTCTCCAATATACAATATTGTCATAAGACCTGAATAATTTATAAAATTGGACTCACATGTAATATTACAAGCACTATTCAAACTTTCACTCGCCCATCATTATCATCTTTGTGACATCAATATGTATCACTGGTAGTAGTGTCTCAGTTACCTTCTTCTTCTTTTTCTTTTGTGTTATGGGTGTCATCTGTGATGTATCGTGGTTTTAGACCCCCTGTCACCCTTCCTGCTTTAGTCGATGTCGATTCTTCTTTTCTTCCTTTGCGGTCATTCATCAGTTTCTACCAACATCTCATTTTATACGTTCAGTGTTACAATCAGGTAATAGTACAACGAATAATGTTACAATTATTGTTACAATTGCATGCATACTGATTATGAATATACATGGCATGGTGATTATGATCATAAGAATGTACTGATGTTTATGTATGTACTTATAAGCCATGAAAATGATGTTATTTATCTCTATATGTATTATGAGTTTTGTTTATTGAATGATTGTGAATGTTATTAACTATTACTCCCTTAGTTGGTTCTGGCTGGTATCTGTCTTCTCTTCCTGTATCCTCTACCATTCCGATTCTCAATCTTCAGTTGAGTCTGCCTGTCTCAGCCACTTCAGTCCACTAGTGAGGTAACATCTTTGAGGTACCTTCGACACTATCTATTCAGCTCAGTCATTTATACTCCTTAACTATCTGAAATTAATAACAACCTTGGGTGTATATATATCCATACATCCATATGCACATTTACATATTTACACATTTGCAATTGCATATTATATTACTGCAATCATATATCTAACCTTTATACAATCTATACAGTATATACAATATACATATCTATACTTGCATTCTATCACAGTAATTACTTGTCAATTCGTTCATGTATTTCTAATGTCTTTCTATAGTCTACTCAGTACATCTGCAAGGTTGTTATCTTTACCTGGTATGTGGCAAATATCAAAGTCATAGTCCTGCAGAAGTAAGGACCACCTGTGTATCCGAGAGTTTTTTTTATTTGGATGGCCCTCTTTGAATACCTTTAATGGTTTATTGTCAGACAATACAATGAACTTTTTCCCCAACAAATATTTGGAGAATTTCTTAACACTTTCAACTAGCGCTAAGGCTTCCAGTTCTGTGATGGAATAGTTCTTCTGGGTGTCTGTAAGTTTCCTACTATAGTAGAGTATGGGGTGTAATCGTCCATGATGGTACTGCAGCAGGATAGCAGAGATTGCATAGGAGCTCGCATCCGTTTGAAGAATGAAGTCTTTTGAGATATCTGGCAGTTTTAAGATACGTTGTCTACTGAAGAGTGTCTTAATTTCCTCCAACAGTCTGCTGTGTTTGTCTGTCCAGTTTACCTTTGTCGGTTGAACTTTCTTCAGTAGTTCGGAGAAAGCTGCAGTCATATCAGCGAAGTTAGGTATGAACTTCTGATAATAATTAATAAGCCCTAAAACACTCCTAACCTCTTTCTTTGTGGTGGGAGCTTTAATTTGCAAAATCTTTGTAATCACAGTCGGGTCGGTTTTCCGAAACCCGTTGGAGATTCTGTGTCCAAGGAACTGCACTTCCAAATACCCTATCTCGACCTTACTGGGCTTAGCTTTCATCCCATTGTCTTGTATTCTCTGAAACACCTGCTCCATGACCTCGGTGTGTTTATCTATATTCGTAGTATGGATGCATATATTGTCCATATACGTGGCTACATTTCTAATGTCTTGCAGTAGCCTGCGAATCATTCGCATGAATGTGCTTGGTGCGTTCTGTAGACCAAAAGGCATATAGGCCCATTCATACAGGCCTAACGGCGTAGCGAAAGCCGTGATATGCATGGACTTTTCTTCCATGGGGATTTGCAAGTATCCCTTGGTTAAATCGATTTTGGAGAAAATTTGTGATTTGGCCATGCCGTCTATGAGATCGTCAATGTTTGGCATGGGCTCCGCATCTATGAGGGTTAATGCGTTGATCTTTCTTTAGTCAACGCATATCCTCAGGGTGTTATCTTATTTTTTTACTATGACCAAAGGTGAACAGTAATTTGAGGTGGATTTCCTAATGATACCACACTGGTCAAGGTCAGACATTTCAGATGTTATTTTCTCAGGAAGTGGACCGGAATAGGATACGGTTTCACCCTTACTGGCACATTAGATAATAGGGTGATTTTATGAGTTATGAGATCAGTGCTTCCAGGTTTGTTGGAAAATATGTGTCAAAATTTTACAATAGACCTTTCCAGTTTGGCTTTGTCTTGTTTTCCTAATCCCGGGTTTAGCTGTATTCCTCTCCAGCTGTCATCGTCTCTAACATCAGGTGTTGGAATTTCATCCCCCACCTCGTCGTTTTGCTGTTCATTAATGACCCAGCATCCAGAGGCAGGTCTAAGATTTTCACCTTCTTCTACTGTTACTGTCTCGTCCGTCTTTCTGTCTAAGAACGGTTTCAGCATATTGATGTGGTAGATCTTTTTCTTATTGCCCACCTGCACCTGATAATCTACATCACTAATTCTCTGCAATACTTGGAATGGTCCCTGCCATGATACAATGAGGGAGTCTCTGGGGTCGGGGAGGAGCAACAAGACTTTATCTTCTTCTTTCAAGACTAATGTCTTGGCCTTCCGGTTGTCATATTGTCTATATTTCTGTCCCGCGATCTGCAGTGCCTCTCTTGCTACTTGACATGCCGTGACTACTTTCTGCCTTAGGCTTATCACCATGTCGTATGCCTCCCTTTTCAGGGAGTCATGTATTTTGCCTGTGAGGAACTCATTCCACAGTAGCAATGGACCCCTTGGGTTTGCCCTGTATACTAACTCGAATGGGGAGAATCCTGTGCTCGCTTGTGGAACCTCTCGGTATGCGAACAGCACTGCTGGGAGCATCACATCCCAGTCTTTTGGGCGTTCCGGCGTGACTTTGGCTAGAGTACGTTTTAGTACCCCATTAAAGTTCTCATTTACTCCGTTGGTCATCGGATGGTATGGGGAGCTGAATGATTGCTTTATCCCCATTAACTTCATTACGCACTGTGTGGCTTCTGAGATGAACTGGGTACCCCTATCTGATAGGATGCATGATGGGAATCCTATTCTACTGAATATAAGGAGGAATGCTTCTACAATGGATCTAGATTATATGGATTTCATGGGAACCGCTTCTGGCCATCGTGTGCATAGGTCAATCATCGTTAGGATGTACCTATTCCCTCGGTCCGTTGTCGTATTGAGGGGTCCCACAATGTCGACAGCTATCTTTTCGAATGGTCTAGAAGCCAAGTTCGTTTCCTGGATTTTAGCCTTTGGATGCCTTCCTTTTTGTGAGGTTCGCTGGCACAGTTCACATGATCGGACATAGCTTCTGACATCCTTACAATAGCCTGGCCAGTAGAACTGAGATAGTAATCTCTGTCTCGTCCTGGCCATCCCCATATGGCCTGCAAATGGGGAGCCATGCGCTAATTTTAGCGCATTGCTGCGATGATGTAACGGCAGCACGGTTTGTGAGAGAAGCATTGCCCCTTTGCTATACTCTCTCGTGAGGATGTTCTTATCAATTACAAATGACCACTTACTCTCTTTAGATTGTTTAGGTGGGCGGTTTGCCCGCTGAAAACACGTTCGCAGTGTCTTGTCGTCTCTTTATTGTTTTGCAAGGTTGTCGGTTTGGATGTCTGGGACCAGTCCATTGTCTGTTTGGTCAGCCCTAGGTATGGCCATGTTATCTTCTTCCTTGTCTTTCTTAGTCTGCTGTCTGGTAATCGCATTGCCATGTGCCTTACTATAATCCCATGTCCGGGCTTCCTCTTCCGTACAATCTTTTGCCCCCGGTATGTTACCTATCATAAGTCCTGCACATGGGCTTGGTAATACCGCCACTCGTATTCTCCCTTCATAGTATGGGCAGGATATATGAACCCATGCTATAGCATACTTTTCCTTCGTGCCGCCGAGGGTACGGCATGTCACACTATCTCCCGTGTATTCACTGTTCAATACCAGACTCCAATCCACACCTACTATCGACGCCCCAGTATCTCTAACGCAGGTTGTCAACTTTCCATTCACAAGTGCTTTGTGGACTTTCAAAGTCCCGTTGTGAATGTTGGTCGCATTCGCCTCTCTTGTAGGCATTGTATGCCTACACGTGGGGTTACCGAACTCTTGTCTCTTATTTACGTCTGTCGCTACGTCTCCTACATTTGTCTTTTGGTCATGTTCTTCTTTACACAGTCGTCTCAGTCTACACTCTATGGCTACGTGGCCCAGACTGTTACAGACCCAACATTTTCGACTGTTTATGTAGTCTGCGTACCTCTCGACTATATTGGAAGGACGGTTTCTGATGTATGAGTCGTACTTAGGGTTTCTATTGCCTATATCAACAGCCCCATGTTGGCAACCACAATATGTATATTCACTTACTGGCTTTGATCGAGCTACCTTAGCTGGTCTCTGTAGAGCCGGTCTATATTAAGTAGTTTGGTGATCTCTACTCTTGGGTCTATTCTGCTGGTCTTTACCTTGGTTATCATTACGTTTCTGAAGATCTGTACTAAGCTCTTTCACTGTCAACCCACATCTCCCACCTAAAGTTATGAAATCTGTTCGGTGATCTCTACTCTTGGGTCTGTTCTGCTGGTCTTTACCTTGGTTATCATTCCGTTTCTGAAGTTCTGTCTTAAGCTCTGTCACTGTAAATTCACACCTCACACCTAAATCTATTAAGTCCGACCATGTAGGCATGGTTATATGATGTATCTACTGAGTGGTATCTCTATTCTATCTGTACATGCAGATCACTCAAGTGTTGCTGCTCGTCTTGTTATAACATCGACAAAGTGCTAACCCTGCTGTAACACTGTTCAAACCAATAATACCTTTGCTGGACAACCAACGGCACTTATCAACAGTTTAACTAAATGAACACCTGTGGAGTGAGCAACCCTAATGATGATGGTACATATATATATAGTCATGAAATGTGCCCAATGACCATGGACCACTAAGCAGACTATACACAACAATCAATAAGAAAACTTGACCTGTATATCTCTAGCGCTGGTGTCCCTAGTGACTTCGTCCAAATGCTCGGCTCCAGCTCCGCTTGTTTCAGGACTTGGTAAGGATCAGCCTGGCTCCAACTCGGTTCAACTGGCATGAACTTTATCAACTGGGTCTTCAGGTGAACTGGTGGCTCCCCAAACGTAGTGTAGATACCACCTATGATACTACTGCCAACACATGTGAACCAAATCTGGAATGAATACTCAATGTTGATAACGCGATTAGTTCTTCAAAGCACTATGATGCCTGGAGCACATGTAGTGTATGTGGCTGCGCGCCCTTATTTTGAATTTTTGGAGAACTTGAAATATTGTGCTTTATAGGCACCCTGCTCAATTAGCCACCAACACTGCCGTTGATACTCTACGTGGGTTCCACTGCTGTGGTTGATAGCCATGATTGTTTGCTTTGCTGATACTCATTTTGAAAAGTGTTCACTTTCCATAACAATGTTTCTTTTCACTGTCGGCACTGTTCTTAAAGAGACCAGATAACGTCTGTAATATTCACAAAATATTCTCACACCTGTCGTTAGCCACCCCCTTATCTACTACTTTAATATCTGTGTCTTGGTATTGTTGTTCAACTTTACATCCAATACTGTTCAATCTGGTATATAATTTGCCATCGTTCATAACATCACGCGAATCACAGCGGCATATCTATTTCACCTGTTTCAACATTCACTGTTATTTGACCCCAATCACAAGTCTATTTACCGTTAACACTTTAACTTTCAATGTTTTTTTATCCTCGTACCCATTTTAATTAGCTGTTGCTTAACGTTCACTGCGAATTACTTTATTGTAGGCCAAATTCACTTCCAGTAATGCTCACTACTGGTCTATACTCGTTACTTTCTACTCTGACTTTTCCTCATAACTTTTTGTACGGCCTTGTTGAGTATCGCTCATTGTTGCACCCATTCCTTATTCCACACAGATGTCATAGTGTGGTCAAGACAGGTTAAGCACGTGATCATATAGGACCCAAGTCTCCGCGTTGTTATAAACATACTTTATTGGCCGAATAGTTATACTACAGCACACATGATGGTAGACTCTCTGCCCGGTGTTGACATGTCTTCTCGCTTGCCCCCAAGTGACGTGTGTGTTTTCCTAGATACCCTTCTTCATTCGTGCACACACGTTCACTATGGTTTTCCCCCTAGTCAAGGAATGCGCAGCATTCCTTAACTCTTTACTCCTAACCTAATTCCCTCACTGTTACAATGCCTCCCCTTCTTCAAAGAGAATTTTTCCTTGAAAAAATCTCAACCCCAACTTTTAATTAGTTAACTTTACATCTCTATTCTACAATAACAACAATTCCATATATTTCCTAACTCAATTCTCCTATCTCCTCATAGCCAATTGCTAACTAGAGACCATAATATCGAAACTCTCTACAAAACTCGTTATAAAGTTCTCTAGAAAACTTTCTACAAAACTCTCCATAAAATTCCCCACAATACAAAAGTCTCCATAAGCGAACCGCTTTTACTTAAAATGTGCATCCAAATTATGATTGACAAAACTGAAGATATTCCCTTATCCTTTATTTCCCCCTTATTCACATTCTCACACTCTCAGTATTCTAGGATAGACAGAAAAAACATAGTTAGATTAGATTTGGGTTGGTGCGCACCAAAAAAAAATAAGAAAGAAAAAGTAAGGAAAAAGTAAGAAGTAATCACCTTTCTCTTCCCATACATTCTCAAAACTTTATCAAAAAATAAAGTTTCCAAATTTATCTTCAGTTTCCGTCAATAATAATTGTTACTATCAAAAAAAAATATGTTAATCCAAAACTGCCAGCCTTTGTATTATTCAGGTCATCAATTTCCCGTTTACCATTCCTTCAACAACAAAAAAAACCTCCTAACTATTATTATACTGTTAAGTACAGTCTTCTTCTTCCAATATCCAGTTATTTAAATGCCAAAACTCAACCTGGCATTCCCCCCATATTCTCCCATTAAACGCTGTTCAACCCAGCTCCTATTATAAACCTTGTATATACATTGCATACCCCACATGTAATAACAACATACCCCTCCATTACTACATATTGAGTCACTTCACTAACCACCACTTTAATTCATCTTCTAACTGAACTTCAAAGTAATAATCATTTTAAACACACTCAATAAAACCAAAACATTGTAAAAATAACCATCTAAGTTAACTTAACATTTCATAAAACACAATTGTAGTCCCAACAATTGAGCAAACCATATTAATCCCCTCATCATATTTATCCCCACACATTAATCAATTTACACATACATTATGAACTTCAAGACCATATTATGAGTACCCAATAATAATTTTCCGTTTTAGAAAAAACTCCACCAAGTACCTTCTTTGTAAACACAAAAATATCGTGTCTAACTTCTTCTTCTATCTGCCATCTGCAGAATATTCTACCAAGCTATTATCTATCTCTTCTCCATTTTCTTAATAACCTCAAATTTTTTTCTATAATTGCAATATCTACATCAATGTCGCTATCCTCCCGAGGAGAGCTATCTTCTTTCATATCAGCTTCTTCATCAGTTTCTGACTTTTCATCCATTTCTTCTTCCCCGTCTGTATATCCATTACTAGCAACCGCTAATTTCTTCCTTTCTAAATCCAATCTAATTTTCCTGTCTTGCCGTCTCAACAAATTTTCAAATACTGGCATATCTTCACCACTTGAAGAACTCACTCTAAGTTTCCTTTGCCTCTTAATTTCTTTTTCTTTCTGTCTATCCAACTTTCTTTTTACTGCCTGTCTTGTATTCATAAATGGAGGTTCGATATTTTCCCTGACCGACTCTTCACTAATATAATCGTCATACATGTTATTTTCCTCTGTCATGCCTGTTTTTGGTACCGTTTCTTCTTGTTCAGCTGTTGTTACTTGTTTTCCATTCTCTATAGGTATTGGATATACCGTTTGTCTGACAAACTGTCCACCTGACAATATTTCTTCGGAACAATATCTCAGTTACACAATATTCAAACCTGCACGTATTAGTTATTTCCATATAACCATGGTCTTAATGCCTTCATGAGACTTCTAGTTTTGTCCACCGCTGCTTCAGTCTTTTGTTGTTTTTGTGTTCTACTTTCCAATAGATAAACATCTTTCTTTTTAAAAGTATCATTTGCTCCCATCCTTGGAATTCGTCTCCTGGCTTTTGCTACTTTTCTGCCATATATACTGTTATCTTGTTCCGAAGAGTCACTAACTAAAAATTTGCCTGCTTGTCTACCACTAACCATACCGCACGAGGAAACATCTCGCTTCGAGTCAGGATCGTTCCTATTCATTCCTTTTAAATCTCTGTCTGGTGTACATTCTATACCAAAATCTGTGAGGTCTGAAGATTCTGATTCATAAGATTCCTCGGTTCCACATCCACGATTATACATGAGCAAAGTTTTTTCATTTCTAACTCTAACACTCTTTCTAATTTTCTTTCTGCTGTCTTCTGTCTTGGGTTGTCTAACTTTTGTACCTGTGTCTCTCTTTAATGCAACTGTGTTTCTCTTCGTCACTTTCAAGTCAGTTGGCTTTGATTGAGTTTCTACCAACTCGGTTTGACTTCCCTTCGTTATCTTGTTGTTTGGTTGCATCTGGGTTTTCTTTCCTACTATATCAACTTGTGTCTGTGTGTTCCGTTCTACCACTTCAATCATCTGCGTCTGTGTCTCTCTTTCCTGTCTACCCCTACAAATTGAAAACACCTGTCGATCATCAGCTAAGGTTCTATTAGTCTGATGCTGATTTTCTCCTTTGTTTGACTTTGCGAGTGCATATCTCAATCTTCTGATTTCAAACCATTGATTTCGTAATGTTTTCTGCTCCTCACTATTAGATGGCCAGTTCCATCTTTTCTTATAAAAATTCTGTCTCTGCCAACTGTTTTCCTCTGGCTTGCCATGTTGTCTCTCTTCATACCTTCGTGTTCTCGTTACGTCGTTTACATTCCATCTGTGACAGTTTCTGTCGTTGTTATTAAGCGGTTGTTTTCTAAAGCAGGTTGAGCTTTGATGTGGCCTTGGCGTAATGGTATCATACTGGCCATTCGATTGGAAACCTCTACTACGTTGTCTTAATACTGCATCCAACCTTGCTATTGCCCCACTAACTCCAGTCAGTACCTGTGAAAAATCTTGGGATTTCATCCTAAAATTTATAATTATTAAGCAATATACAAATAATTCAGACAATATTAATTTCAAATTCAGCAACAATACATAATCTGTTAATTACTCTAATATTATCTAATTAACTTAACTAAAGCCTCCAATGGAAGATCCTGACGAAGAATATTCCTGTTTCAATCCTGAATTTTGATAAAAGAATTTAAATGAGCTACTGATTCAGAATTACCTACACCACATTAACAAAGGACTCTAATCAACCTCGTTGAAATGAGCAGAACAAAGAAGAGCCTCTGGATTTCTTTCCATAATAATTTAATCGAAGTCGAAGTCAGTTCTTTCCAATTAATTCCTGACGAAGATTATGCTCGATACCAGGCTCGCAACAAGACTGCTTGTTTACTTGCTCGATTAACTGTAGATTCCCTTCAAGTAAGGTCACCTTCACGCAAACGACAACTGCTCACGACTTCAGCAAAAAAAACTCAGTTTCCAACAGCCATCTGGGTTTTTCATATATATATTTCAGCGCAAACGTAATCCAGTCAACAACAATTTGATTTAAAGCTGACGCTATCCAATCTCTTATTTTCATGTGGAACTCTCGCCATGGTCAGTTTAAAGTGCTTTATCTTATAAGTTGAGACAAATTTCATCAATGCCTTCTAAATGTGAAGTGACTGTAGAAAGTATTGCGGATCTTGATTTCATAATTATGAAATTTGCACCATAACCTTGACTTCACCTTCAACAGTCCCACGGGTTAAACTTCATAATTTGTACTGATTTTTGATGCAGAACGGCATTACTTGATCAATTATACGATTAGCGTTGGTCAATTCTCCAGTTAATTTATAGGATTAAATATGTAACAACATCAGTCTTTCAAAAAAATAAGTTTATCAATCAAACCTTTTTGAGCGCTGTCCTTGAAAATGGATCTCCTTGTTAAACAGGTATACAATAACTATCAACAGGCGGCTTTCATCTGTTGCGTTTCTCAATATTTACAAACTTCCTTCTCCAGACGCCCAGACACAACCATTTTCCATAGCGGTACTCTCTCCGCGACCTCCCATGTTTCAGACTTTCACGGCACCAAATCAACCTGCTGTCATAGTGTGGTCAAGACAGGTTAAGCACGTGATCATATAGGACCCAAGTCTCCGCGTTGTTATAAACATACTTTATTGGCCGAATAGTTATACTACAGCACACATGATGGTAGACTCTCTGCCCGGTGTTGACATGTCTTCTCGCTTGCCCCCAAGTGACGTGTGTGTTTTCCTAGATACCCTTCTTCATTCGTGCACACACGTTCACTATGGTTTTCCCCCTAGTCAAGGAATGCGCAGCATTCCTTAACTCTTTACTCCTAACCTAATTCCCTCACTGTTACACAGATCCTTGCTATCACAATTTATATTATAGTTCACAATTAATACAATGGTATCTTTGTAGCTTCATATTGTTGCCGGCTTTCCACTAGTCGTGTTCTTAACTTCGATCTGTCACTAGAACTTTCCAAGCTGATTACTTTTTCCGTGAGAATCGCTCACTTTTGTATCGTCCTCCATTCCCTGGATTCAGTCTCCGTGACGTCCCCCATAATTGCCAGAGTGTTACTAGGGGTTCTGTTGTATGCACCCTGACAACTTAAGAATGCACACGTCCAACAGCACAAAGAATAGCAGTTCCAAAAGCCGACCGAACGAATAAATGACTTTATTCATAGCACCATTAATTAACTAGTCACTAGCACAATTCACCAACTTACAGTTCGTAATCCGTCATTACCGGGCCCTCAATCCAGCGAGTGACACGGCTCACTGTCACGAGATAAATAAACTTGTTCGTGTCGATCGATGACAAACTAGACCCGACCTTATTCGGAAAAAACAGCAACCCTTTGAGGTTGAACAGACTGAGAAAAATACGTTGTTAAAACTGTCTGCACCTGGTCAGCATTGGGGTATGAGATCAAAGTGAGTCACGTCGCGATGTCTGCACACGGTGGACAATTTGTTGACAGGTTGTTGTTCGAGAGATGTGCACTGGCGTCATCTGTTTACACAGCGGGAGTTGGCCGTTGCAAGTGATAGACAGAATGTCTGTTAGAGGTCAGAAGGATTCTATGATGTGAGGGAAAGGTCTCTGGCTCACAGACAGACGGGATATTTGTTGGATGAGACAAAGAACTCCCCAGATGAAAAGGAAACTTGACAGCTAATTGACTCTGGTTAGTCTAGAAACAGGAGGACAAAGCCAGATTCTGGACTGATTGGCGTCTGGTCTTTTTGGTGACGTCACTCAAACACCCATATAAAACCCAGTTGCGGTAAACAGGTGGAGGGAGTCGAGAAAAACATTCTGAAGGGTTAGGATAGGTGCATTATTCCGAGTTGCGTTACATGAGTGAAACTATAATGTCTTAGTGGTGATAGTTATCCGCGGACATAGGTCCAATTTGATTGCATAGTTTCTCGAGTGGCAACAGAAATAAGCATATGGTAGGCTATTACTAATATCCAACTTAAGAGTATGATTAGGGATAGAAATAATTATTATAGGTGCGGTGATATAATGTATTATTATTAGTGATAGAATGTTCTATAAGTGCGGTGCTAGAAAGTATCATAGGAGCGTCGGCACTAGTATCCTATTGTGTGGCTTCAACTAGCTTATGTGATATATCATTTTACTCAGGGAGTTGAGGACAATGTAGTGGAATAATAATTAGAGAGATTAAGGATGGTTGAGAGGGAGGAGAGGAATGTGAAATGGTAGGATCTTCCAGTAGGGCATCTGCTGGGTTTCTACCCGTTCCTTTATTCTTTCTTGGTGTTGCCATGTCTCAGATCATATGATTGAGTTATTTGGCCGTATGACAGAGATCGGATCTCTGTTATAGATCTGAGTGCTGTTATTGGCCTACACTTACCCAATTCCGGCCAGGATTGAGTTGCCCTCACCATGGTATTCTCTATTCTAGAGGTTCCATTTCCAGTTCCCCTTGAGTGTGAGCTGATTTATTACGAAGCAGTTTCACAGTTTTATACAATGATGGCTCATGGAAAGAAGACAGAGGTTGCTGAGAGGTTGTTACACGGGGCTCAGAACCCAGTTGTTCCACGGAAACCTGGCTTCTGCTGAGCAGGACTTAATGAACATATGTGTTGTGTTTAATGAGTGATAAGCTTCATCACCGAAGATTAATAACTCACATACCAAGGACATATATATATATATATATATACACACACACACACACACACACACACACACACACACACACACACACACACACACACACACACACATCTACCTACCAAACATTAATAGGTTGTGTTCTAAAAGAGGGGGAAAATGTTATAATCAGAGACTTATGAACATTAGATTTTCCCCAAGTGACATTTCAGTTAAGTGGAAGATTATCAGTTCAACAAACATTATGAAACAGAGTAACTTCACCGTGTGGTATAGTGAAGACCAAGATTAACAGTGTCTATCTGATGACCAGCATCCTGTTTGTTCAAGTGATTGGAGAAAGTCTTCACGTGACCGGAGGAGCATCACCTGGGTGAGGCTACTTGTATGGGATACATGGTGCTGGTGTGTTTTTTCAGCACAGGGATGAGAATGACTATACTCCTGAACACTGATCTGAGTCTATAGACACTTTAGAGTACACATCACACATTCTACACCTTATACACACACACACACACACACACACACACACACACACACACACACACTTCTCCTACATATACTCTTTGCTTTAATAAATTTATTGTTTTTATTTGTTGAGGCTAGAGTTGTCAAGTATGTTATGTTGGGGAAGAATGAGAGGGGGCATGATCCAGGAGTGAGCAAGAGTGAGAAGAAGGTGTCTTCAGATTGAGGGAGTGTGTGGACGGAGTCTGCTGGATATCTCCAGGATAGAGATATTGGATTAAAAAAAATAATGTGGGGGTGAGAAGAGAGAGAGAGAGAGAGAGAGAGAGAGAGAGAGAGAGAGAGAGAGAGAGAGATTGGAAAAGTGCCTACGACACGCCCCTGATGTATGCGGGGTCGGTCGGTCTACAAATACGAGGCTTCACTCATACTGTTCCCTATGAATTAGGGGCAGTAAGGTTGATTGTTATACAACGTATTTGAGGATCAAATCACCCAATGGTTGTTTTAAAATCAGACCACTGGCAATATAGTTGGAATATGTAGGCACAGAGAAGCAAGATGGAAGAGAGAGAGAGAGAGAGAGAGAGAGAGAGAGAGAGAGAGAGAGAGAGAGAGAGAGAGAGAGAGAGAGAGAGAGAGAGATTAGAAAAGTGCCTACGACACGCCCCTGATGTATGCGGGGTTGGTCGGTCTACAAATACGAGGCTTCACTCATACTGTTCCCTATAAAATAGGGGCAGTAAGGTTGGTTGTTATACAACGTATTTGAGGATCAAATCACCCAGTGGTTGTGTTAAAATCAGACCACCGGCAATATAGTTGGAACATGTAGGCACAGAGAAGCAAGATGGAAGAGAGAGAGAGAGAAAGAGAGAGAGAGAGAGAGAGAGAGAGCAATATATGCCAGTGGTCTGATTTTAAAACAACCACTGGGTGATTTGATCCTCAAATACGTTGTATAACAATCAACCTTACTGCCCCTAATTCATAGGGAACAGTATGAGTGAAGCCTCGTATTTGTAGACCGACCGACCCCGCATACATCAGGGGCGTGTCGTAGGCACTTTTCCAATCTCTCTCTCTCTCTCTCTCTCTCTCTCTCTCTCTCTCTCTCTCTTCCATCAGGCTTCTCTGTGCCCACATATTCCAACTATATTGCCGGTGGTCTGATTTTAACACAACCACTGGGTGATTTGATCCTCAAATACATAGTATAGCAATCAACCTTACTGTCTCTATTCCATAGAGAACAGTATGAGTGAAGCCTCGTATTTGCAGACCTACCCACTCCGTATTCCTCATGCGGTATGTCGCATGCAGTTTTCCCCTCTCTCTCTCTCTCTCTCTCTCTCTCTCTCTCTCTCTCTCCTTACATCTTGCTTCTCTGTGCCTACCTACTTAACGTGTATTACCAGTGGTTGGATCTCACACAGCCCCAACAACTCGAACACTGGGCGAGTGGCTCCTGAAGTGTGCTGTGTAACAATCAACCAACTGACTATTTCATAGGGTACAGTACGAGGGAAACGTCGTACATGTAGACTGATGCGCTCCGCATGCCTCATGTGGTATATCACAGGCACTTTTCCTCTCTCTCTCTCTCGCTCTCCCTCTCTCTCACTCTCTCCCTCTATCTCGCCCTCTCTCTTTCACTCTCTCCCCCTCTCTCTCTCTCGCTCTCTCCCTCTCTCTCTCTCGCTATCTCCCTCTCTCTCTCGCTCTCCCCTCTCTCGCTCTCTCTCTCCCTCTCGCGCGCTCTCTCTCTCGCTCTCTCCCCTCTCCCTCTCTCTCTCCCTCTGTCTCGCTCTCTCTCCCCCTCTCTCTCCCCCTCTCTTTCTCCCTTTCTCTCTATCTCCCTCTCTCTCCCTCTCTCTCTCCTTCTCTCCCTCTCTCTCTCCCCCCTTACATCTGGCTTCTCTGTGCATACCTTCTTCACGTGTATTGCCAGTGGTTGGATCTTACACAGCCCCAACAACTCGAGCACTGGGCGAGTGGCTCCTGAAGTGTGTTGTATGACAATCAACCATACTGACTATTTCGTAGGGTATAGTATGAGTGTAACGCCGTACGTGTAGACCGACGCGCTCCGCATGCCCCATATGGTATGTCTCTGGCACTTTTCCTCTCTGTCTGTCTCTCTCTCCTCTCTCTCTCTCTCTCTCTCTCTCTCTCTCTCTCTTCTTGCATATACTTTGCATATGTCCACATACACTAGCATTTTGTCTGTTGAAGTGTGTCTATGTATGTACGCGTGTTCACGCACACCAGTCCACCCAGACCTTAAGACTCGCCCCTATAATAACACAATGGGGTCTTGGTTAATACCAACTTCAATTTTACACGCCTCCTACACCGCCCTCTTCTTTCTATGTGCTCACTGAACCGTAACACCCAGCACCGGATATAACTACACCCGAGATTTTCTTAGTTACTTACAGATCCGTACATGAGGTGAGTATGCAGGTTTTTTTCTCTATTAAAATTTTTTCAATTAAACATTTTCTTCAACTAACATTCTTCCCAATTAACATTTTTTTTTTCAATTCTCATTTTCTCTTCATTGCTTCTATTTTTCCATGCATTTGTTCCTCTCGTCCTGTCATCACCTTCTAATGTAGTCACAGGAGTTCCTTGATTGTATGTTGTGTTTGTGAATGTGTTTGTTTGCTGATGAAGGCTAATCGCCGCAACGTTCTGTATGTGTCTTAACTCTGTTATGTAAAGCTGCACTACTTTGTGTCATTTTATATTGTTTACACTGTGTTCAAACCACATCACGTGCCCTCAGTCCTGCCGCTCGATTCGCTACTATCTTTAGCCCGTTACCGGTGTCTTTCTCCTTATAGCTCTCCGTGATTATTTATCCCTTTTAATGTCTCAACTATCTATGTTGCTGTTACTCAGGTCTTAAGTAACCCGACTCATGGCATACATGCTCACGGAAAACTGTACACTTGCGATCTAGATTTGCTGCAATCAAGTCTCTGAAAGGTTATTTGCAATTTCTCATCGAAGATACAGAGAAGGTGCAGCAAACATGAAGACAGTCTAGGCAGCCTAGAGTAGGATGTGATGGCATTATCTGAGAGAAACAAAACAGGTGTTTACAAGAACATACGTTTGTGTGAGCGATTGTAAGACAAGACTCCTGAAACTGTCACTCCGCAGACAAGATGATACTTTCGTGAGGCAAAACACGAGCCAGCAGTAAGTGCTGGTCAAGTTGTTGATGTGTGCTAGGAGATCTGGTCAAGTTGTTGATGTGTGCTAGGAGATCTGGTCAAGTTGTTGATGTGTGCTAGGAGATCTGGTCAAGTTGTTGATGTGTGCTAGGAGATCTGGTCAAGTTGTTGATGTGTGCTAGGAGATCTGGTCAAGTTGTTGATGTGTGCTAGGAGATCAGATTTTCTGCAATCAAGTCTCTGAAAGGTCATTTGCAATTTCTCATCGAAGATACAGAGAAGGTGCAGCAAACATGAAGACAGTCTAGGCAGCCTAGAGTAGGATGTGATGGCATTATCTGAGAGAAACAAAACAGGTGTTTACAAGAACATACGTTTGTGTGAGCGATTGTAAGACAAGACTCCTGAAACTGTCACTCCGCAGACAAGATGATACTTTCGTGAGGTAAAACACGAGCCAGCAGTAAGTGCTGGCAAGCTGATCATTGTCTGGATCATCAGTTATACTTCAAAAGTTGATGATGTGTGCTAAGAGATCGGATCAAGTTGTTGATGCGTGCTAGGAGATCTGGTCAAGTTGTTGATGTGTGCTAGGAGATCTGGTCAAGTTGTTGATGTGTGCTAGGAGATCTGGTCAAGTTGTTGATGTGTGCTAGTAGATCTGGTCAAGTTGTTGATGTGTGCTAGGAGATCTGGTCAAGTTGTTGATGTGTGCTAGAAGATCTGGTCAAGTTGTTGATGTGTGCTAGGAGATCTGGTCAAGTTGTTGATGTGTGCTAGGAGATCTGGTCAAGTTGTTGATGTGTGCTAGGAGATCTGGTCAAGTTGTTGATGTGTGCTAGGAGATCTGGTCAAGTTGTTGATGTGTGCTAGGAGATCTGGTCAAGTTGTTGATGTGTGCTAGGAGATCTGGTCAAGTTGTTGATGTGTGCTAGGAGATCTGGTCAAGTTGTTGATGTGTGCTAGGAGATCTGGTCAAGTTGTTGATGTGTGCTAGGAGATCTGGTCAAGTTGTTGATGTGTGCTAGGAGATCGGGTCAAGTTGTTGATGTGTGCTAGGAGATCGGGTCAAGTTGTTGATGTGTGCTAGGAGATCGGGTCAAGTTGTTGATGTGTGCTAGGAGATCGGGTCAAGTTGTTGGTGTGTGCTAGGAGATCGGATCATGTTGTTGATGTGTGCTAGGAGATCTGGTCAAGTTGTTGATGTGTGCTAGGAGATCGGGTCAAGTTGTTGATGTGTGCTAGGAGATCGGATCATGTTGTTGGTGTGTGCTAGGAGATCGGGTCAAGTTGTTGGTGTGTGCTAGGAGATCGGATCATGTTGTTGAAGTGTGCTAGGAGATCTGGTCAAGTTGTTGATGTGTGCTACGAGATCGGGTCAAGTTGTTGATGTATGCTAGGAGATCGGATCATGTTGTTGATGTGTGCTAGGAGATCGGGTCAAGTTGTTGATGTGTGCTAGGAGATCGGATCAAGATGTTGATGTGTGCTAGGAGATCGGATCAAGATGTTGATGTGTGCTAGGAGATCGGGTCAAGTTGTTGATGTGTGCTAGGAGATCGGATCAAGATGTTGATGTGTGCTAGGAGATCGGGTCAAGTTAGTGATGTGTGCTAGGAAATAGACCAGGTTGTTAATGTGTGCTAGAGTATCAGAAAAGGTCAAATAACGTTGTGTGAAACATGAATATATCGTGGTGTTTCGTTTGTGTCTGAAATGCTTAGAATATACCTGAATTCTTGGAGACGTGTTCACCAAGCGAGTCGATGCGCTATAAACTATTGCCACCTGGCGGATGGGGCCCGATAGCTAAGAACAGCAGCCCACCTAGGAGATGGAAAACTCCAATTATAAACCCCCAAGTTCTACTACTACTATTACTACTGCTGCTGCTGCTATTACTGCTGCTACTGCTACTACTACTATTGCTGCTGCTGCTATTGCTGCTACTACTACTATGCCAACAAATGTACATGACTATCATGAACCCGAAACTAATTATTAATCTTAGTATTGTTATTAGAGGCATTAGTGGGCTTGTCAGAGAAGTTGATAGGAGCTGCGCTGATGACGCCTTAAGGACGGTCGGCAGAGGGTTCGACTCCTAGGCTCTTCATCTGCTAAGTGACAGACAGCTATTCCACCCTGCATTCAGGCTAAAAAATGGGATAGTCGTATTACATGACAGACTCATAGTAGGATAAATGCTTCGGTACAAATGTATTTTATTTTATTATTAGCGACATTGCTGGCTTCCTGGCCTAGAGGTTAGCGACTTTTCTCCGTAATCTTGTAGGTAACGTGATGACGGTGAGAATCAGCAGTGGTTCGAATCGCATCGGTAACTTACGGTGTATGTGAGCCGGCCGCTCAGAAAGCAATGGCAAACTACTGAGCGTAATCTTGCCAAGAAATCAACATACAGCTGAAAGATGCTGGTGTTGACAGTGATGTCCTGTAAAGGATATGCAAGAAAAAAAAATTAGTGATATTAGCAGGAATGTCTAAAAGCCAACGCTATATAAGGAATCTCTAGGCAAGAAGGACAACCCGGTTCTAGAGAATAGAGTTAAAATTTTTACACAGTACTCTCCTTTGTAATAAACACTCTCAAACATTCATTCCCTATAAACAGGGTAGATTTACATGGCCGAATGGTTAAGAACGCGTGTTCTTAAAACATCCGGTGTGTTGATGCCGAAGTAGGGGGGGGGGGGGGTTAATCTCTACACTGGACAGTTGGACTAAAATGTTGATCTATCGTCCTTGACTTGGGGACGTAAATTACAAGTATCTCTGAAGTCGGAGTGGGTTTGCCTGATGGTGAGAGACACTGGTAATGGGGAAATATAATCCAGGTGAAACATTCAATCCAGCACTACTTGAAGTAGTGTGTGTGGGCTACGCTTGAATTCAAAGCGAGCGAGCCCAAAACAAAATAATAATTAAAAAAAAAAACTATAAACAGGAATTCAGACTTGAAGTCAAATATATCATCAGCAGAGTTGATCCACAACACCGAGGGCCGAGATATATAGAGAGACATGCCATTCTACCATTACTGCTACCCAGTTCAACCTCAGAAGAGAAGTTATATTAGGGCCCACCCCCGACAGAGATTAATAATCCTGTGGCTGATTCAGCCACAAATAGGATATTAATTTAAGGTGATTGTTGTCCAAAGAGGGTAATAGTCAATATAATGCACCGATGTCCGATGTTCGTCCGTCATGAATGACGAGGACCATTCATTCACTGCATCTTTTGATGAGGAACGAATGACTTGCGCTTTAGTTTTATATAGCGAGGTAGTGGTCGCGCAACTTTATCGTCCCCTCTCTCTCGTCTGCGTCCATCTGGCTCCAGTGGCGAGCATGGCAAGACGACTGGAAGGCGGACACAGACGCAGTGGACGTTAGGCTGCCACGGCCAGTTATCCCTGTATATATTGGCTCTCGAGAGCCTCATGCAAACGGCCCTTCCGTCAATTCCTTTGATTTTCAATTTTAAGACAAGTGTAGCGACAAGCAATGAGCGTATGCTTACTGATAGGATCAACCAGATTTCCTTCGCCGAAGACGGACTGACCGCCAGAACAGACCACACGCATATGAGGCGAGAAGCTGCCCACAGAAGATATTGCTCGTCTAAGTTGCGAACACATCTCCCGATTTACGGTTGATCCTCACCAGCGCACAAGTGCATATGGCGACTGACAGGACAGACGTTCACGCACACGCAAGCCAAGAGTAGCATCGCTAAAGCGCGCCCTCCCGGTACAAGGTGATACATACAAAACCACTGGACGCCTACCGACGAGCTTTCAAGCTACGCCGGCAGGACTGACCGAAAAAAAAGCTATACCATGATGCACCAAGAGAGACATGAACGCCTACGCCAGCTGGCTGGCACATTAAGAAGATGATTATCTTATTTTCTTAATTGAGTTTGAGTTGAGTTGAGTTAAGAACCGACATCACTGCACTCAGAACATTCCCATATGTCCTCCGTCCCCTCGTTCAACAGCCAGCGAAGAGTCATACTTCTAATCGTTCCCACCGCTATCTGATTAAAAGTTCTTCTGGTCTTCCCTCTGTTTTGAGATTCTTCCAGAACCCTGCGGATCCCCCAAGTTGATATTGAGCCCAAAGTTGGGACAGGCATGTGAGAAAGCTGAAACATTTTGTTGCATGTCCGCCTTTGAGTTGGCGTATAGAGCGCAATCATCAGCAAACACGTGCTCTCTGACGGTGTCTCTGTTAATTTTTGTTTTAGCTTTCAGCCTTCTGAGATTGAATAACTTTCCATCCATGCGGTAGTTGATGTCTATTCCAATGTCGTCGTTCTAGAAGGCATTCGTCAACATAGCTGAAAACATGAGGCTGAACAGTGTTGGTGCCAGGACACGTCCTTGCTTCACTCCAGTAGTGATAGGAAAGGGCTCAGACAGTTCACATTTTCCTGTACTCTTGCCTGCATACCATCATGAAATAGCCGCACTATTTGGACAAACTTTCGTGGACAGCCATATTTTGCCATAATCTTCCACAGTCCTTCTCTGTGTGACTGTATCAAAAGCCTTGGTAAGGTCAATGAAAGTGGAGAACATTTCGCAGTTCTGTTCCTGGCATTTCTCTTGCAGCTGCCTTGCAGCGAACATCATGTCAACAGACCCTCGTTCTTTTCTGAAGCCACATTGACTCTCAGGAAGAAGACCTTGATCGAGATGGGCCGTGAGGCGATTTAGAAGAATTATGGCGAGTATCTTTCTTGCAATTGAGAGCAAGGAGATGCCTCGGTGGTTGTCACAGGATTGGCGGTTTCCTTTACGTTTGTAAAGGTGGACTATTGACGCGTCCTTGAAATCTTGTGGCATGGTCTCGTTCACCCATGTTTGTAAAGACTTGCTGAAGCTGCTCTTTTAGGATCGGCCCACCTGCCTTGTATATCTCTGCTGGGATGGAGTCAGGACCAGGTGCCTTGCCGCTGGAAAGTTGCTGGATGGCTTTGTTTACTTCCACTATGGTTGGCAGGTCATCAATTGTATCATTGGTGGGAACCTGAGGAAGGCAGTTGATGGTTTCATCACTGAAGAAGGAAGTTGCATTTAATGTGTTGCTGAAATGCTCTGCTCAGCGTTGAAGGATTTCTTTCTTATCGGTGACCAATGTTTCCCCATCTGCATTGAGGAGGGGAACTATGCCTGGTGATGTAGGATCATAGACCGCTTTCAGTGAGTCGTAGAAGTTTTTCATATCATGTCTGTCAGCAAAGCCTTGAATTTCATCAGCTTTGCTGCTCAGCCAGGAGTCCCGCATGTGCCGAAGTTTCTGCTGCACTACTCTCTGAATGTTCTTGAAGGCATCTTTTTTCGATATTGACTTTGCCTTGAGGAGAAGATGTTTCTCGGCCAGCAATTGGTTGATGTCTTTGGAATTTTCATCAAACCAGTCTTTATGCTTTCGGGGGGCTGACCCCAGGATTTCCATAGCAGTGTTGTAAATTATGTCCTTTAGGGCTCTCCACTCTGTTTCTGTATCCTGTTTAGCTGCAGCATTGGGCTTGAGACGGTCTTCAAGCATATTTTCAAACGACAGCTGCATTTTCTTGCTGTTTAGGCGGGTGACATTTAGTTATTTTGCATTTTTACCCCTTGAGGACGCCGTGGTGGTTTGATGTGTATGTTTATTTTCGAGATAATCAGACGATGGTCTGTCCAACATTCAACACCACACATGGATTTTGTCACCCGAATGTCTTGTCTTTCACTCATCCTGACGATAACGTAGTCAATGAGGTGCCAGTGTTTCGAGCGAGGGTGCATCCACGAAGGCGGAAAATTGTGTTGGTAATCAGGAGATCGTGTTCGGCACATGTCTGAAGGAGGAGGAGTCTATTGCTGTTACAATTTCCGACTCCGTGCTTTCCAATAATGCCACTCCAAGAGGTGGTATCTGTGCCTACTCTGGCATTGAAATCCCCAAGGAGTATAAGTTTGTCTCCTTTGGGAACAGATGTTAATACATTGTGCAGGTCCTCATAGAACTTGTTCTTGGCATCATCTTCATTAGTCATAGTTGGTGCGTAGATACTCACAATAGTTGCATGCTTCCTTCCATTCAACAGGGGCAATTTAATGGTCATGAGCCTGTCGTTTATAGCCTTTGGAAATCCAGCTAATTTGCCGACCAGGGCCGACTTAATGACAAATCCCACACCGAATTGGCGTCTTTTCCTTCCACTCCAGAAAAATGTGTAGCCGGCACCTACTTCACAGATTTGGCCTCCTTCTGCAAGTCGTGTCTCGCTCAAGGCTGCAATGTCGATGTTGTACCTGCCCAGCTCTCTCCCAATCAGTGCTGTTCGTCTCTCTGGACCCGACGCGCCGTCTCTGTCAAGTAGGGTGCGTACATTCCAAGTTCCAATTGTTAAGGGAATATGGTTCGCTCTTTTAGCTTTATCTGTTTTTTTCTTTGTATGTCGACCGGAGTTTAGAGTACCCACCAACCGCGGCTAGCTGGTAGGGTAGTGATGGAGCAGACAATGTCTAGGGCACCTTTTCTAGCCCCTTCCTCATGCTATGGAGGTGAGCAGTGTGTTCCTATAGCCTCTCACAGCTGTTGCCCGGGGTGTGGCCGCTGTCACATGCTGACAGCTGCTAGGAGCCACAGGCGTGAGCTGGGTGTCAGGCTTTGACCAGTGGGGGTTGGGTCCTGAAAAGGACATGAGAGTCATCCTTACCAAAGGTGCTACCAATGCCTGACATCCCGTACCCCCCCATATATATATTTTAACTATGAAAAGCAACAGACACATATACAATGTGGAATCACCATATTTGTAGAATGTGACAATGTAACACTTGCACATAAAAGAATCACAACATTCACAGAAAGTTAAAGATAAACATGTATTACACAGGAACTCAATTGAGGCACTCTCTGATACCCTTAAGACAGTTCATAAAATAAAAACACCATAGTATCAAGTGAAAGTACACAAATATTGGTAAGAGTGCGTCATTCATATAAGACAGGATCAAAGCACAACAATGTCCATGGCTGGATACAGAACATTAGTACTATTATAATAACCAGTGTACTATATCTGATGTACTGTATCTGATATCATTATTACACACTAATGTCAATCAATGTTGTCTAATGCCAACCACACCAGTGTAATATTATTTGTGAGTGGACAGCAAATGTACAGTTGTGCGCTCTGTTCCCCACCATTCTTCCTATGATACACCGGTTATAAATTTTGCTATCTTACGCTTCATGTCACACGACAAATACATATATCTTTGCGAAGAGTGGTACGCAGCACTAAATCACATTCTTTCCCTGGTAAAACAAGCACCATGTTTTACTACACATAAAACTCCCAGTTTGATACACCAGCACAAACACTACTGCATTATGGTAACAGATGTGACACCAGACTTCAATGCTAAATGAGAAACCCCTTTACCAATATCAGTTCCAGATACATCTGACTGTTCTCCCTCAGTAAAGTCACACTTCATTCGCAGTTATGATTACATTATGATTGCTGATATGCACTCCGCATATTAAAGGTGCATTATTTCCTACGCCTCGTAGCTATCAATCTGCATGGCGTCCCTACAATTCAACACATTATTTCCTTCACTTCTATTTATTACCTACATAGCTTAACCATTAACCCATCATTGCAACATATAACATGTAAGTACTCTTCTCTGCTTCACACATGTTATAAATATTACCTATGATCATGGTTATTTTCCCCTACTCATAAGCATTCTATTTTATGCATGGCTCTAGTCTTTTCATTAACTATAATTTATGACCTCATACATCTCAATTTACACCTCATACATATATCGTGGTGAATCTCCCACATATCTATTTAGCCAGTGACAGTATAATAAACATTCCCTTAACTGTGGTACGATACACCTACCTTAGGTAATTATAATTGCTATGACAAAAATTTGTTTTATAGAGTCATGTACTATTAATTACTGCACATTTTTCATGCGTTTTAATGCATACCTTTCTATTGTTGTCTAAGATTAGCTCCATACGTGATGTAGTAATAAAATAATGTATGAGAGCAGAAAGATAAGAAGGGGGATTGTCAGACAAGTCTGTGTGGCTTATTCTTAACCCTGTGAAAATAAGGTTTGTAAGTTCGTTGCATGTGTCATAAACCAGATGTAAGCACAAGTGATGGTTCATGGCTTAGAGGTAATTACAAATCACACTCACACATTGCGGCGTGGAAAAAACACGAACCAGGTGCTGTTACAGTCAGGCGTTATTCGAGTGGTGACTGTGGTCCAAGCTGGACTGGTCACATTTCGAGCAGTGGCGATGGCAGTACTCACTAGTCTTAGATATTTTACAATTGTTAAATAGAAGTGTTTTATAAGTGTGACAGAATGATTATGTGATGATACAATCATGTGAAATGTATGAACATGTCATATAACAATAGACTATGAAAGCAGCACTGGCGTTTGGTTATAACAATCAGCTGTAGAGTTATGTTGATCATCGTTTAATGTTTAATGTCAAAAGATGATAGTCTCTCAGAACTCAGCAAGTAAAGGAGTCATTCACAACATCATTTTGTGTGCAGCCACCATGAGGGCACCAGGTTAATGAAACTACCAAGCCAAAGTACAGGGCCAATCTGAATAAAGTCAAACTACAAGGACCCATCCATTCACAGTGGGTCATGTCAACTAATAACCCTACTACCAACGACACAGCCCACCTAAGTCAGCTTATGCCAGTATGAATTTGACTTTTCATCCACCAAAGTCTGGGTATTTTCACATCCACAGATCTACAGAAATTAACTACATAAACACGCACATGGCCCTGATCACACCAAGTTAGTGGTAAACATAATCTTGTAGGATATACATGATTTTAATAAGGCACATGGTTTAAACAGAATTATGATCGATGACTGCCAGTCAAAAACTATCCTCTCTCTATCTTAGGTTACATTTGCCTGTAAGTAGTGCGAAATATAAAGGTCCCAAAATACGACTCACAGCATTCAAATCCATTTGCTTCTATTATAGCAGGTGTGTATCACGCTGCATCTGAATTTTTTGTCACTACTTTAAGCTAAGAAAGATTTCTAATGGCCAGTATGTCACAAATAAGATCACAGATAAATATATATTTCAAATAGATGTATATTAAAAAAATTTATATCACAGATAATATATAGGTAATATATATTACAAATAAATGTATATAAAAATTAAAAGGATATCACATATGTGCTCCTTAATCTCTGCCCATTGTCAGGTATGAGACATACTTGTACCTACATTTTAAACAAAATTGATAGGGTCTCATGCCAAATAAAATTGTGATTGTGGTAGAACCAGATAAAATAATGTGGGAGTGAAAAAAAAGATGCTGGCCTGCAGTGTCACATAAAGAGCAATTAAATACAACAGATATGTGGATGCTGTAAGTTGTGATTTCCATATCTTGTGTGATAAATGTATTTCCATGCAAGTTTCTTGGAGTCTGAAGTTGAGTGAAAATTAAAAGGGACCTTTTTGCATGCCTTGGAGTCAATATGGTCAATGTGGTCAATATCATGCCAGCTGCCTGTACTTCCTTCCCAGACCATGCCCTGGTACTCATTTTAAGCTGGATTGACCTGGAGCCAAGGTCATTTTTTTTTTAACAATCCCTCTCTCATGTGGGAATTAAACACATGACCTCTTAACTGGCAGGCAAGCATACTTGTCAATGTGCTACTTTGTCTTTCAAAAAATAGCTATATTTAATTCTTTTTACATGACTCTATAGGCCAACATTGTCTTTAAGTGTAGAATATGCGTCATGTTAAACAAGGGGAGAGGCATGGCTTAAAAGGTTTGAATCCCAGCATATGGCCAGGAATATTTACAAGAACCATTGGTTTTCTAATGAAATCACACTTTTGTGTTGGCGTTCTGGCGGCGGCATTATGCACAGTGTACCTGTGCGGGCTGTTGGTTTGTCGAGACTCCTGTCTATTTCACTTTTTACATGTGGCAGTGAGGAGCATTTTGCGTGATATTCACTGGCACAGGGACGGAGCATAATGGGGACGATCCGTTGCCGTAAAGTTGGAACCGCGACTAATGACTAATCACTTGAACTCTGATCTCTTGGGTAGTGAAGGATATCTAGCCCTCCTGGATAATGACAAGAAACAAGAATGTCCGTGTGTGAGGTTAAATCACATGGCAGCTGGCACTTGCACAGAGTAGGCCAAGAGGCTGCTGCTGAACTGGCAAAATTGTGTGGAAAGAGAATCTACCCATGGGTGGATGCTACCTTGAATGGGATCTATCTATAGAAAATAAAACCTCACATAAATACTTATAGTGCAGGGGTTCTCAACCTTTTCTGGCCCATGCACCCTTTCACCATATATTCAGAATGATATTTCCCCATTACACACTCCCATATATATATATATATATATTCATTGGCACCTTGCCGTCTTGACAGACGATAGTTTGTGCTTTAAAAAGGCATAATAACTTTTAACTATGGCGGTAGCGAGTGTAACTGATAAGGCCAATTTGCGCTGTAAATGTCCGTTCACAGTGGGTGCATGTGAACACGTGGTCATTTCCACCATCATGCACCATCTTACGTCTCAAACGCTTGGTGTGTGACTTTTCTGCAATAATTTTCTCCTTTGACTTTATTCCATTTCTGATATTTGCCCTCCATGCAACACGTTCAGCGGCGACTTGCTCCCAATGTGCATTATCAATGCCTGTATCAATCATGTCCCGCTTACACACATCTTTGTATCGTAGTAGAGGCCGACCCTGAGATCTCTTACCCATCTGTAATTCACCAAAAAAGATATCCTTTGGTATTCTACCATCATCCATCCTCCTAAGATGTCCTATCCATCTAAGTCTACGAAGACTGAGCATGGAATAAACTGTCACACAACCTGATCTTTCCAATACTTCAGTATTTGTGATTTTGTCTTGCCACTTAATACCAAGAATTCTTCGCAGACACCGCATATGAAAGCTGTTTAAATTGTTCTCTTGGTGTGAGTAAGTTGTCCAGGTTTCACTGCCATAGAGAAGAGTACTAAGGACACAGGCTTGATAGACAAGGACTTTTGTTTTGGCAGTAAGCTTCCTGTTCTCCCAGACTCTTTTTCTTAACCTGTTCATTGTTGTTGCTGCCTTACCAATCCGGATTTTGATTTCCTGATCTAGGGATAATTTGCTATTTACCACTGATCCTAGATATGTAAAATGGTCTACTATCTCTAGTTCGGCGTCGTCAATAAAGATTGATGGTACCCCATGTGCACCCTGTGACATAATCTGTGTCTTCTTTTTGCTAATTGTTAAACCAAATTCAGAACAAGCATTGGAGAATGCAGATAGTAGACATTGCAATTCTTCCTCAGAGTGGGTCGTAACTGCAGCATCATCTGCAAAAAGCAACTCTCTGATCAGTACCCTCCTAATTTTGGTCTTAGCCTTCAATCTCTGAGCATTGTAGAGGCCGCCATCTGAGCGTGAGTGAATGTATATACCACCATCCTGATCACGAAATGCATATTTCAGTAGAAGTGAAAAGTATATTCCAAAGAGGGTGGGAGCTAGTACACAACCTTGCTTAACTCACTCTTGATTTCAAATTCTTCAGAAGTTGCACCATCAAACTTGATTATACCCTTCATGCCTGTGTGGAACGATTCCACAATGGACAGAAGAGTTGGTGGGCAGCCAATCTTCTTTAGTGCCTTGAACAGACCCTCACGACTGACCAAATCAAATGCCTTTGTGAGGTCGATGAAGGCAATAAACAGTGGTTGATTCTGTTCACGGCATTTTTCTTGCATTTGTCGCAATGAGAATATCATATCAGTGGTAGACCGGTTCTGTGGAAAGCCACACTGTGATTCGGGGTAGACTTGATCTCCTAGGACTTGAAGTCTGCGCAGAACAATTCTGGCAAATACTTTTCCAACAATACACAGAAGTGAGATACCCCTATAGTTGTTGCAGTCGCTCCGATCGCCCTTGTTCTTGTACAGTGTTATGATGCTTGAATCTTTGAAATCCTGTGGGACTTGTCCTTCACGCCAGCATAGCTCTATTAGCTGGTGGATCTGTATAGTGAGTGTGTCTTGCCCACTCCTGATAACCTCTATTGGAATCCCATCCTTACCTGGAGCCTTGCCAGATGCAAGTTCATTTATAGCACACTTAACTTCTGTTATGGTGGGAAGTGTGTCCAGGTGGTCAAGAGTTGGTAGAGCCTCTATGGCGTTGAGGGCATTATCCGCTAGTTTGGTCTCACTTGAGTAAAGCTCCAAATAGTGCTCTACCCATCTGTCCATCTGCTGTTTCTTATCAGTGATGACTTCTCCAGTCAAGGTTTTCAATGGTGCACTTCTTTTGATCACTGGACCACAGGCTTTCTTTATTCCTTCATACATGCTTCTTATGTCTCCCTTATCACTTGCGATTTGAATGGACTCACATAACTTGATCCAATAATCATTTGCACACTGCCTGGCAGCCTTTTGCACATCCTTCCTAGCTTGCCTTAGCTCACTCAGAGTGTTACGCGTTGGTCTTTCCTTGTTTCTTAAGAGAGCTTTCTTCTTCTTATCAATCAAGGGCTGCAGAGTCTCGCTGTTGGCCGCAAACCAGTCCTGCCTCTTATGATCCACAGTGCCGTAAACCTTTACGGCAGTTTTACAAAGAGTTTCCTTAAGTTTATTCCATTTATCATTTACTGTACAATTTTCTGGTGTATCAGTGAAAGCGTCTTCAAGTTGCTGTTGAAACTGAAAGCACTTTTCAGGATCATGAGTGTTAATAATATTAATCCTGGGGCTAGATTTGTGTTTAGCTGTGTAGATTCTCTTTGGTCTCAGTCTAACCCTTGCAACAACCAAAGAATGATCCGTATCACAGTCAGCACTGTGGTAACTACGAGTCAATGATATATGGTTCAGATGTTGTCTCCGTGTGATGATGAAGTCCAGCTGGTGCCAATGGCCGGATCTTGGATGTTTCCATGTGACCTTATGCATCTCTTTTGTTTTAAAAAAAGAGTTTGTAATACATAGGTCATTACTGGTGCAATGCTCCAGCAGCCTTTGCCCATTTTCATTCATGCGACCGATGTTGTATTTTCCAAGGCACACTGGCCATGAACTCGAGTCCTTGCCCACACGAGCATTGAAATCACCGAGCATATAAATGTAGTCGGATTTTGGAACTGCCTTGATCACAGAGTCTAACTCCTCATAGAACAAATCCTTCACATCATCAGAGGAATCGAGTGTCGGTGCATATGCAGTAATAATGGTGGCAAACCCACAAGAGGTTGCCAAGCGCAGGGATAATAGTCTTTCATTTCCTCCTGCTGGAATTTCAATCATTCCCAGTAGCGAATTCTTCACTGCAAAGCCCACACTGTGTTGCCTTTTTTCTGCCTGCCCTTCACCCTTCCAGAAAAAGGTGTAGTTGTTTTCCCTGAGTGACCCCTCCTCAGCGAGGCGAGTCTCCTGCAGGCCAGCAATATCAATGTTAAGACGATTGAGTTCGGCATCAATCACAGCCGTTTTTCTCACATCGTCAATATTGGTCAAGTCAGTGGAAAATCCTGGACACATGGTTCTCACGTTCCAGGTTGCAAGCCGTAGCTTGAGGTTTCTATTTATATTTTTGTTTGTACCTGGTGCATTGGTTTTACAGCCTGCGATTCAGATTTTGTCCTAGCCCCAAGCACCCATTGAAGCAGGCAGGCTGTGGCGGATCAGCACCCAATTGGCTGGGGGGTGCCCAGCTTGAGGCGGGCGGTAGCTGATCAGTGACACCTATAGGTGTCTCCCACCGTCAGAGGCAACGCGTGGCGCCCATGTCTACGCCAACTGACAAGGACTTATAACCCGTAACAGTTGCCTCTCGCTTTGATTCCGAGACCAGTTAAGACCAAGGATGGAGTTATTGCCTCTCCATAGCACAAAGCCTGGGCTAAAATATAGAGATCATGTGTTGCCCATGCAGCATGATCCCTCTCTCGGCCTGCCTAGTTCACTCCAGAGGAAAGGTAACACCCCTACATCTGGAACAAGACAAGCTGCAGAAGCTGCCGGATCAGCAAAGCAATGCTCTAACTGTCCGCCTGTCGGAGCTTCGATCCTAGACCAGTCGCCAACCAAGGCTTAGGGCCTGGTCTGCCCTGCCATGACAATTTTGTCTTTAGCTTGCATTTCCTCGCACCAGGGTAAGGCTTGTACCCTCCCAATTGCGCCCTTCCGCCCGAAGCCGTTGGCACAATGTGGGGTGTCGGGTTTTGTAAGCGCCGCCCAACGTTCGGCGCTAACAGAAACCAGGTAGTACCGTCTACTGTTATACGGTAGCTCAGTCATATCTGACTAAGACCTGACTGACATATATATATATATATATATATATATATATATATATATATATATATATATATATATATATATATATATATATATATATACACAGCCGGTCTCCCTGGCAAAGGGGTTAAGGACGCTGTTCGTAATCCCGTATACTCACATATGAAACACAGCTGCGCAAGATTCGGCAGCGGATCGTGCCGTGCTGGTTACTTACGGAGGTGTGTGAGCTGGCCGTTCAGAAAACAATGGCGAACTACTGAACGTAAAACTTGCCAAGACATCAACAGCAGCTGAAAATGCTGGTGTTGATTCCAATGTCCTGTAAATAGGATATGAAAAACAAAAAAATCTCTGTCTCTTGCGCACACATATTTCAAGAAACGGGGACGACTGCATTTTGTGTGGTCCTGAAGCCAGTTTGAGTTTGCCAATCTGTGGTCTTAATACCCACCCCTTGGAAATTCTAACATTCCCCCCCCCCCCCCCCCAGGGAGGAATTCCCCACTGGTTGAGAACCACTGTGCTTGCGGGAGTGGAATGCAATGCTTTCTAGCAAATATTCCTCACTGGTTGAGAACCACTGTGCTTGTGGGAGTGGCATGCAATTCTTTCTAGCAAACATTCCCCACGCTCCCACCCCCACACACTTTTTCTTCTTGCAATGAAAACAGCAAGACAAATCACAAAAATAACAAACAGTACAGTTACTGGAACATAACATGTAGGCGAACGACATCCAGCATCAGTAGCTGTAGTCACATTGTACAGGGAGTGGTTCATGGCAGGAGTCGCGGTTACTTCAGTAGTTACACTTCCAGGGTTGTCTGTTGCCTGAAAAATATCAAAATATAATTCATTTTAATATTATCATCACTGTCATCATGTGGCTTATTATTACCACAGACACTTCCCACCCACAATAACAATGGATCTGAAGACATCAATGTGGGCATGCCATGGCCCAGACAACAAAAGGATATTTATAGCACATGTGATTCTGGTATAGCGCTCTGCTGTGTCTCCCCCTTGGAAAGGTAGTTTAGGGATTTGCATGTTCCAGTGACCCCAAGAGCTGTGCCAACGGTAGTTTAGCTACAGGTAGCATCTCACATGTTGGACAGGTGATGGGATAGGAACCAGACGCAATGAGAAACAAACCTACTGCCTTGTAGATAGACAAGATAGTCAAAGGCTATGGAAAGGAAACCTAAAAAAATTTTGTATTGATGTCACAACCTTGATGGCCAGTGTATTGTAACTTACTTATGATGACATCACAAATTAAAATAAAATTATGCAAATTCCATGAAATCCCACAAGGTAGTGATAGCACAAGATTCCCTGCCTTGAAGAAGTCTACCCAATGCCACCTGTGGTCAACATCCCCTGTTCTGTGGAGTTGTGGCACTTAGATCTATTGACCAAACACCCCGGACATTCAACATATTACAATGGAACATCAAAGGAATCCCTAAACATAAAAGTCCCACTAACAAATCATCTTCATGCAGACAAAATTTAAGTGGCATCCATACAAGAATAGGCATAACACATATGTATTACTGATTTTACAGAACACCAAAGAATTAAATGTTTCAGACATTTATCTAGAACGGAATAAGATTAACCAACAGCTAGAGTATTCTACATGTATACATCAGGCGAGAGGATGACCAGGGAAGAGCTGGCTAGTTGAAGTAAAAGAACACAAGAAATCAAATCAGAAGTTAGTGCAAACAACAAGTAAAGCAAGAAACAGACAATTACACCTGCCACCTCTCTGTGATGCTTCATGGCAAAAGCAGGAAGACAAAACAAGAAAAAGATAGAGCTGGGAATTTCTCCAAAAACTATTATTATTTAAGGATATCACACACCTTTATGATCTTTAGCCTTGAATAAGGTCGAAAAACATGAGGTCCCGTGTGCAAGTTTAAAAAAGAGACAATGACTGAGACATTAAGGATTTGTGTTTGATGAAGCACAATTTTCTGGCATCCTGGTGTCGTATATTAAGCTACAATTCTTTGACGTTTTAACTGTTTGTTTATTGTAGTATGATTAATGTGGTGTTTTAATAAAATATTGCGAATGTAAACATGCTTCTATTTAAGTTTTAATATCCATCAGCATATTCATTTGCTATTAACTGTAGAAAATTACACTATACAATGTATCTTTACATGTGAAGGTTATGTACAACTATGGAAGAAAATAAGTATTTTCACTATTATAGGCATGTTATTTTTAATGCACCTTTTGAGGCTGACAATTTTGGAAAGTTGGAGGGGGGGGGGGGGGGGGGGGGGGTGGTGTGACGTTCTGAAAATATGGTGAAGGGAGGAACGGGCCAAAAAAGGTTGAGAACCACTGCTCTAGATATTTGTGCCAACTCTGTACGTTAACACTTTTGGTGATTTACATATTTCCTGTGTCATACATCTGTCATACTCAACGCTAATTCATTATTGTATTGTACGTTGTAAATGCATTACCATATGCTTGAACTCTTATTTGGATAAGATGAAATTCTGATAAGAAGAACTATTTCTAGGGTCCCTGGTGAGTTCTTCTTATCAGGTCTGCACTGTATTTGGTCTTGCTTGTAAAGGATCATCAATGTTACATGCAGACACCCCCATAAGTGCTCCAGTATCCTACCATAGATCAAACTAGAAGCATCTCAACAGAGTGCAGTAACTTCACAGCACTAACAAGTATTAGCAGCAGTGGGAGTATTAGCAGTGATAGAGAGGTCTTATTTTGAGGTGTTTGTGAGAATGTATTTGACTGTTCTTGTGCATTATCTGGCCATGAATGGTCTGGTAACAAACTAACAACAGCAAATCGCTAGGTAAAGACAACAACAAATTAACTTTCACAGATGGTGATAACAGACAGGAAATCAGAATATTCTTCTTCTTTAACTCCATTTACCTCAGTGAAGTGTTGGAGGAAGATGTAAAGATCTCTTTCTAAATTGGTATTCATGTCTCTAAGATTGTTCTAGTTACCATCACTCCATCTTTTATGTGGTTTTCCCATAGGTCTGCAGACATTATATTTCTTCAATGTGGATGTTTATGGCACATGGTACCAGGGCATTTATTTAATCTGTTGTTTCTTAATGAACTGAATGACTGGTTTCAGACTCATCTTCTAATTTCCTATAAACTACTGAGGGCAAAATCATAATAACTAAGATGAGATGCCTTAGAAGAGCTGTGGGAGTAACTGTGAGAAACAGAAATATAAATATTAATTAGAGGTATAAAATTTTCATATGTTAATGCTTGCCTTGTTTTCAGTGACTTCTGTATGAACTACTTCATTGGGCCTACAGTCCGGATCATTGTTGCCATGAACATCACCGTCTGGTTATCACAGTAGAAAATATATGAACATATTTTAAAAAATAAAGTCGTAAAGTAGTCAAATGAGAAGGAAATCATATAACATGGGGATCACCCCTCTGGTTATCTCCATCTTGGCGAGGTAGAGGGGTTTGAGGGTTCCAATAACCCCAAGAGCTATGCCAATGGTATCGCAGCTACTGGTTGGGTCTCCCATGTCAGACAGGTCAATGGATAGGAACCAGACAAAGAGAGACACAAACCTTGTAGATAGACTGGAGACAGTCAAAAGCTAAAAAGGCAACATTCAAAAGAATGCTTGTCAAAGTCACACGTACTGAGCTACAGGCTTGGTGAAACTAATTCACCAAATGATGTTGTATAACTTGGGAGTTCACTAACATACTTTGGCCACATCATCTCCACAGTGGTTTAGACAGAACAGTATTGGGTGCCATGGTTCCTGGAAGCTGATGCGCAGGCCAACCAGCATATGATGAGCACAGGACAATCACTGATAAAGCAACATCCCATATCTGCCATGGGCTTATTTAAATGTTGTCATTACGAAATGTTGTCTCAATTAAAATATAAATACAGTAGTTTTCCCTTAGCAACCTCCTTGACTATGATAACATAATACAACATGTTCCACCATCCAGTTATGTCTGGTTGATCCCTACTTTCTATTTGACACATAATCTGTTAAAGACACCCTGAGTATGAATATCCATGAGGCAGGGCCAATGGTGAAGGATCAAGAGTCTCTCAGTTAGGCTGAGATGAGAGCAACTTTCTGCAACAGACTAGTTACATGGTTTTGAGAAACCACATCATGGCACTCCCCACAAACACAAAGGTGCTGGGTCTCACTCAGACAATGTTGAATGGTGTAGACCAGTGGTTCTCAACCTTTTTTGGCCTGTGCCCCCCTTCACCATATTTTCAGGAACGTCATTCCCCCCACATATTTCCTACCTAAAAATTTGGCCCGTGCCACCCTTCACCATATTTTCAGAACGTTATTCCGCCCCCCCCCCCCCCCCCCCTTCATATCCCCTAAATAAAAATTCCCCCCTCCCGCCTCTACACAATATACATATTAAAGGAAGCACATACCAAAGGAATTCGCAACATTCGTCTCAGGAACCACATCTCTGTTGCTTCTAATTTCTTCTTAATTTGTTCATTTGAATCTTGGAATGTAAATGAACAAATTAAGAAGAAATTAGAAGCAACATAGATGTGATTCCTGAGACGAATGTTGCGAATTCCTTGGACTGCCAGAGTAACTAACGACGACTGCCTGAAACAGGCTAATGAAACTATAACATTATATACAACAATAAGACAGAGACAAACATCTTTCTTCGGTCACGTGATGAGAAGAGAGGCATTGGAGAACATCATAACAACTGGAAAGATCGAGGGGAAGAGAGGCAGAGGCAGACCAAGAGAAATGATGCAGGATGGATTGAGACGGTGGCATGGAGGAATATCAGCAGCAGAGTTGATCCAGAAAACCAAAGACGAGATCTGTGGAGAGCCATGAACGCCTACGCCAGCCGGCACAGCACTTGATGATTATGATGATGATGACATACTAAAACAAGTCCAGACGTTCACATAAAACTTGATTTGTGGGTCTACTTACTTTATAAAATGAATTTTAGAAGGGTGAGACATACAGAACCGTAAAGTATGAAGGGAAAAACAAGATCAAGTAATCGGTTCTTGTATTAACAAGATCTTGAAATAATCTTCATTCCCCCCCCCCCCTGGAAACCCCACAATTCCCCCCTGGGGGGGGGGGGGGAATTCCCCACCGGTTGAGAACCACTGGTGTAGACGTTGATGATTCCAGTAACACACTGGTTGTACACATGGTGCTACATGATGGTGGTGGTATGACACTTTGTAGTGGTCAGCATGGCCGAATGGATCAGAACACTTGTTTGTAAATATCCGGGGTGCAGGTGCTGAGGTAGCAGGTTCAACCCCTACACCGGTCAGACTAAAATGTTGATTTCTCGTCCTTGACTTGGGGATGTAAATTTAAAGTACATCTGAAGTCTGCGTGGGTTCAGGGCACTGATAAAAGGGAACGCTAATTCACGCGCAGAATTCAGTCCCTGCCAAAATGATGGGATAAAGTAGATGACATCACTTGTGGGAGGGATAAAGTAGATATGACTTGTCGCAAGGATAAAGTAAACATACTCTCTCACACATGCACTCATGCACGCGCGCACACACGCACAAAGAGACGGGTAGGTTGAGTTTTGGTATGCAAGCAAGATAGGTAGGTAGGTATTGGTATACAGACAAGATAAATAGGCAACTTTTCGTATAGAGACAAACACATAGGCATATACAGTAGCCACTACGAGCCAGAATCACCAAATTTAACTGGAATAACTTTTGCGGTGACATTCGGTTACTTGTTTTTGTGTGTCTGATCTAAAGCCATTACGCGTACTCATTATGGTTAAATTCCCCGATTATTTCAATATTGCGTTAAAACAGACACCAATTACTGGATATTGTTGTTCCTTCCATTCTCTACGAATATATACATCTTGGCTTCTCAAATGTTTCTTCTTAAGGAGATAAAGACTGTCTTTATAAGACATGAGTAGACTCGTAAATTCCAATTTATATAGACATCTAGTATATATTATCATAGCATCCATTTTTACACCTATTGTGTAATTTTTGACTATTTAAGTCGCAAGTGTCACGAAATGCAGCCTTTACTTCCCAGAACAATTTTCGGTTCACTTTTGATGGGCCATGTAGAGGATCAACAGACGAACAAAACTGTTTTCTCTATATTCAAAGCTATACCGTCTTGACGTAAGCTTGCAAAGCCTGCAAGTAAACAAACCACCAGGAATGGCTTTCTATTTGGGAAGTTAATTTGACACCAGTACCGGTCACCCCCAGAGGTTATCAATCCAGCCAGACTGGAGGGCAGACTCAGGGGACTGAATGGTAATTAAAACCAACCAGGCATGACGCAAGCAAACCTGGTTTACCAACAGAGTTGTAAACTGGCAGCTGACCATGAGAACCTAATTGCTCCTTTGACATGACACCTGATAAGCACAGCTAGGAAACCGCCCAACCGCGATGGCTGACCTCCATCTGGTAGAGACGAGGTGCAAGGTGTGAAATCACTGATAAGACTTAGGGGGCTAATAATGGTCAGACCCACAGGTGTGAAGGCTAGTGTGCATGCAGAAAGAATTTTTATGACTGGACAGACTTGGAGATAATTGCAATTAACGTCAGGGGGAGATAAGAAGAATTTATGAATGGAATTCCTGGGAGATAAGTGTCTACTGCTAGGCTAGGTATAAAAACCCATGCTAGACCTGTTCCCTTTAGATTAAGTCTGACTTCAGAACAGCTCTCACAAGGAGCACCTATGTTATAGATCTCAAGAACGAGTGACTGGCTAGGTAGTGTCAGGACTGACAGGAATAGTCAGAATACTGGCAAGCTGTTTTTTTTTGTCTACTGGAGAGTGGGGATCTGGACCACAGATCCAGATAGATCAAGTAACAAGTTACGTAATGTTTCTCATCACTATCTATATGATATCATCATCATCATTTTGAATAACATCCAATGTTTAATATGATTAGTAAATAAATGTTGTAGTATTGTAACTCATAGTACTGTCATTATATTATTTCCAATTGTGCATACGTGTCGTGTGTGTACATTGGTGGGGGTTCACTTAGACACCAAGGAAGGGAGCAGTCAGTGAGAAAAACCTGTACTGGAATAGTTGTCTTTACACTTTAATTCAGACTTAAAAATCTATCCTAGCTAACCTTCTCTTTCCCATTCCTTGGCGAATATTCAGCACAGTTCATTTTAATTTTGTAACGAGCCACTTGGAGCTGTACATTGGATATTCAGGGCTTAATCTGTAGTTCAGCCATATAGATTTTGTCCCTAGTCAGTTTCTGACTATTTGGGGTTTCTCGCCAGTGAATAATACTTTCATCTAGCCGGTGGGGTCGGACTTCTCGCTTTCAATATACTCCGGTACTAGACCCTAGACATGCGATTTTAAAAGTTAACTCATGTAATCTTCAGTCATCAAAATAGACTATCATCAGATGTAGCTAATTTTAGTTGAGGAAGTTACAGAGTATAGATATAACTTTTCAAAAGTGTATAACAGATAAGAACTTTTGAAAAAAACTACCTCATCTATCATTTATGGATAAGTATTTTAATTCTTATCATTTAGTGTATCATTCATCATTTAATGATAACTGATCCCTTTAATCATAATTACGTTGATGTGTTTGATGATTTAACTGCTTGATTGATTTGCCATTTTATGCTTACTTATGCCATTTTCATTATGACATGTATGCAGTGCATTTTAATATTTATTTAGGTAAATATTACTGATTACTGTGTAGTATATCTCTCACACTTACTTCACTGCGGTCGCCAGAAACTACTTGAATATTACTTTCAGTTGTCTTTCACTGCTGAGGCTAAACTCTACACATTGGTTTAGGTTCTGCTGTCATTGGTTCACTCTTGTCTTTCTAGCTTAGCTCTGAATTTGATAGATACATAGGAGCTTACCTGAATATAGCCATTAGCAAATATGGACTCACCTTCCCAGGATCTAGATTATCTGAAGGCGCGCACAGATTACTTAGAGTCCACGAGAAGGTTAGGCATAATAGAGGGCTTAAAAGGAGAACAATTAGAAATATACATCAGAGACGAGATGAAAGAGTGGGACATGGTGGAGGAACAGATGACTAAAACAATTAATGAGTCATTTGAAGCAAAAGAGCGTAGCAAAACTGAAGAAGCAGAGATTAATAAAAAGCATATGGAAGTAGTCAATGCAGAGAAGCTAACCTTTCTAGCGGAACATAAGGTAGGAGATATGGATGCTCACCCAACCAGGAAGGAAGGGACATCTTTGCCACCCACCGCGGAAGCAGAGTTAGTGGACCAGGAACTACAGGTTCTCATTCGACCCAGTCCTAAACGGAAAAGAGGGAAGAAAAAACGGGCCAAGGGCACTTCAAGCAGTCACAAACGTGATAACTGTTTGGACCACGGAAATTGTGGTCTCACTGGTTTGCCAGTACAGGACCTTCAGGGAAACCACTTAACATCTACGAGAAATGAATCTCGAGAGAAAGAGGAACTGAAGACAACCTTTAATGAGGTCGCAGGCAGAGACCTAGCCGATTCTCACATTCCCTTCTGTTCACAGAATCACGAAGTGGAATTACATCTGACTGAAATAGGGAGGAAGGAAGAAACGGAATCCCAGGTGAATTTCATTACTGCAACGCGGGAAGAATCACTCATTATCAGTTCAGATAATTTAACTATTAACAGTTACCCAGAGGACAACTGTTTGCAATACGGTTTGCCAGTACAAGACTCCCAGGAATCTCATTTTACTTCAACGAGGGGTGAAACTCAAGAAGAAGAGGACCTGAGGACATCTATTAAAGAGGTCGAAGATGGAGAGGTAACCGACCTTATTATTCCCTTCAGCTCAGGCAAGCAAGAAGTGGGATTACATTTGACTAAGATAGGGATGAAGGACGATCCAGAACCCCTTGTGATCTTTGAGGCTGCAGCTCAGGAAAAGACACTAGATCTCAGTTCAAATCATTTACCTAATGTGATGGATTGTTTAGACACCAGCCCATCACAGAATTTACCTCAACTGGACTTAGCCCATGAAAGCACGACCAGAGAGGAACATCCAGACCAGGAAACATTTCCAGTTGTTATCTCACAGTATACCAGTTCGGAGACTCAGGAAACACAGGGAATTGTCATGAGCCAGAATATGGACTCTGATATTGTGCAGACAACATTGTCTGTAGTTGCTAAAGAAGAAAATTCTTTGCACAAGATGGAGGAAGAAACGCCTATCATCTCATTAGCTGAAGTTATCAGGGAATTCCAGCAACAGAGACCTGAAGTAACAGAAGTCAAGAGTGGTTTGGAATCAACACTATTAGGACTCAATCTACCCTTCAGTCAGGTTGATTTGATAGGAGTAGATCAGCTATTTGTGGATACTTTATTCAAAAGTAACACCAATTTATCGCCCTGGAGTAACTATGTTATTTCTCAAGGCAGGACAACTTGGCACACTAAATTTCCAATTTCTAGCACGGTTTGTACAAGAAACTCTAATGCAGAGAAACTCAGCCCATTAACTGATTATCAGGGGAAGAAACCGCGACACCGAGGAGGGACGATTGTTACGCCCGACTTTGAAGGAGGAAAGCGCCAGTTGAATTTATATCATGGGACCATGATGTGTAACATTATTCCTTTCAAAAGGAAGATATTGATGGATCAGTTAAGGATCTATAAAGGATGTAGGAAAATCACGGAGACAAGCTTTGCTGTGGCCAGCTTATGCAAGACTTCACTACCGGGACATCCTCGGCTGAAAGGATTAAATCACGTGAGGGAGTGGACTAAGACAGTCGTCCACAGACGAATAAGAATTCCGTTGATTGTGATCTTTCCAAGAGGGGTAAAATTACAACCTCCTGACAATTACCAGATTTTACCAGGCTATTGCATGGAATCCCGGCCGAAGACCAGGTACAATGACCTATCCAGAGTATCCTTGGATTATGGAAATGGGACGTCTTTATGCAGAGGCAGGACAACCCACTGCCACAAGGAATATTGGAAACCTTTAGGCAGATACAGAACGGAGAGTGCTTAGGCATTATTCTGGTATGTACGGCGTGCTGTGACAAAAGATTTCTGGCAGAAACTTTATTTTAAGGGGGAAGCTCTGTCACGAAATGCAGCCTTTACTTCCCAGAACAATTTTCGGTTCACTTTTGATGGGCCATGTAGAGGATCAACAGACGAACAAAACTGTTTTCTCTATATTCAAGGCTATACCGTCTTGATGTAAGCTTGCAAAGCCTGCAAGTACACAAACCACCAGGAATGGCTTTCTATTTGGGAAGTTAATTTGACACCAGTACCGGTCACCCCCAGAGGTTATCAATCCAGCCAGACTGGAGGGCAGACTCAGGGGACTGAATGTTAATTAAAACCTACCAGGCATGACGCAAGCAAACCTGGTTTACCAACAGAGTTGTAAACTGGCAGCTGACCATGAGAACCTAATTGCTCCTTTGACATGACACCTGATAAGCACAGCTAGGAAACCGCCCAACAGCGATGGCTGACCTCCATCTGGTAGAGACTAGAGGTGCAAGGTGTGAAATCACTGATAAGACTCAGGGGACCCACAGGTGTGAAGGCTAGTGTGCATGCAGAAAGAATTTTTATGACTGGACAGACTTGGAGATAATTGCAATTAACGTCAGGGGGAGATAAGAAGAATTTATGAATGGAATTCCTGGGAGATGTGTCTACTGCTAGGCTAGGTATAAAAACCCATGCTAGACCTGTTGCCTTTAGATTAAGTCTGACTTCAGAACAGCTCTCACAAGGAGCACCTATGTTATAGATCTCAAGAACGAGTGACTGACTAGGTAGTGTCAGGACTGACAGGAATAGCCAGAATACCGGCAAGCTGTTTTTTTTTGTGTGTCTACTGGAGAGTGGGGATCTGGACCACAGATCCAGATAGATCAAGTAACAAGTTACGTAATGTTTCTCATCACTATCTATATGATATCATCATCATCATTTTGAATAACATCCAATGTTTAATATGATTAGTAAATAAATGTTGTAGTATTGTAACTCATAGTTCTGTCATTATATTTTTTCCAATTGTGCATACGTGTTGTGTGTGTACATTGGTGGGGGTTCACTTAGACACCAAGGAAGGGAGCAGTCAGGGAGAAAAACCTGTACTGGAATAGTTGTCTTTACACTTTAATTCAGACTTAAAAATCTATCCTAGCTAACCTTCTCTTTCCCATTCCTTGGCGAATATTCAGCACAGTTCATTTTAATTTTGTAACGAGCCACTTGGAGCTGTACGTTGGATATTCAGGGCTTAATCTGTAGTTCAGCCATATAGATTTTGTCCCTAGTCAGTTTCTGACTATTTGGGGTTTCTCGCCAGTGAATAATACTTTCATCTAGCCGGTGGGGCACCCCGACTTATGACAGCAAGTAACATCCCTAACTTAAATGACGAAGATTGCATGCAATGATGCTTTAATAGGATATTTCAATAGTGGGAAAATAGAAGTTTTCCATTTCATAATTCAGCGACGATCATTTAATATTCTTATGGACTATTCAGAGCGACGGCAATGATGATGAATGTATGTTTGCATTCCATATCCATTGTAGCATTTATATATTTATATATGTACATTTCCATCACTCTACACAGTCTGTAATATTTATATTTGGGTAACTTTGCATCATGACTTCACTCAGAATCTCAGATGCCGGTAGACAACAGACATAGCATGCAGATTGACGTCATCACAGCCTGACATGGTCGGTGTATATATCTGTGTGTGTGTGTGTGTGTATGTATATATATATATATATATATATATATATATATATATATATATATATATATATATGTGTGTGTGTGTGTATATGTGTGTGTGTGTATATGTGTGTGTGTATATATATGTGTGTGTGTGTATATATGTGTGTGTGTGCATGCACTCGCACGCGCACGCATGCATACACATACACAGAGAGTCAAACCTCGGTTTTCGCTGCCTTCGGTTTTTGTCGATTTTTTCAGCGAAAAGGTCTCGGTTTTAGTCAGTTGCCTCGGATTTCGTCAACGTGCCCACATAATATCGCTGCTAATTTGGTGAAAACAAAGGGACCCATGCGTTCTTCTTCTCAGTTTGTTGTTTTTCATTGTGTGAGCATCACTTGCTAATAATAAAATACGAGAGTGGCTTTAAGATTGCTGACATTAGCAGCATGTACAGAATTTATATACGATAAGTTCCAATGTGGCGTGAAATAAAGAAATAATGGAGGATAATTTAGCGAAAAGCATGAATGTACTAACGAAACAGAGATCGCAAAGAAATGAAGATGTTGAATGATTGTTAATCTGGATAAATCAAAAACAGTTAGATGGTGATTCTGTTTCGGAGGAAATCGTATGTGAAAAGACCAGACTGTTGTATGCCGATCTCATTAAGAAAATGCCTGGGACGAGTGCTAGTATACTGAAGTGATTTTTAGGCCAGCAGAGGTTGGTTTGAAAACTTCAACAGGTGCACAGTGTTAATAGGCGCAGTGAAGGTGCGAGTTTGGACAAGTTTGGGGCCGAAAGATAGTATTAAACACTATATTTATTCTCTATAAAATGTGTTTTTGGTGTGTATTTTGGAGTGTCTAAAACGAACTTATTGGATTTACATTAATTCATATGGAAATAATTGCCCCGGTTTTCGTCGATTTTGGATTTTGCGCGGATTATCAACGAAAACCGAGGTTTGATTGTAAATACATATACATACATGTGTGTGGGTGCTAGTGTGTCTTTATTTATTTGTGTGTGTGTGTGTTAGCGTGTATATGATGTGTGTGTGTCTGTATATATACACTGTTGTCTGTCATACATTCATACATACATTTATATAAACACTCACACAGTAATTAAGGTATGTGACAAACCAACAGGACTAACATACTGACAGACAGGACTGACTGACAAACATAATAAAGAAACATGACTGACAGCACAAACAGGTATACAGAACAGACAATCATATCTGACAGAAGACACAGTCAGAGAGCTCCTGTTATGCATTCAAGAGACACATCTCAACGCCAATCGCAAATTCTCAGTCAGAGGATATCAGGCCACACGTTTCGACCGTGAAGGACACAATGGGGGAGTTCTAATACTTACACAAAATACAATACTTTGCAGTGAAGTATATGTGATCTCTGACAACCAAACGGAAATTATAGGTGTTGATATAATGATAAAGGACGCGAAAATAAGAATTTACAATCTGTATAGCCCAGCAGATAAGGACCTTACACTCTCAAACATGAAAATAACTGACACAAACTGCATTATTGTCGGAGACTTTAATAGCCGTTCAGAAAGATGGGGATACCCAGATACTGACAAAAGAGGAGATGAAGTGGAGGACTGGGAAATAGATTCAAATCTCCATCTACTCAACAAAGGGGATGATACAACAAGCTTCTACTCCAGAAGATGGTTTACCACTTCTACTCCAGACTTAGCTTTCTGCATAGGAGACTTCCTCCATAAAATTGATCGCCATGTGCTGGACCAATTAGCAGGTAGTGACCACAGACCAATCAAGCTTGTAATGAATATGGAGTATGTTCCACAGGAGCAAAAGCCCTTGCCCCGCTGGAATTACAAACGAGCTGATTGGGATAGATTTCCCATACTAACAGACAAATACTGTGGAACCATAAATACACGATATGGCAACGTTAAGCAAATGGTGGAAAGTCTAAACAGAGCAATAATACAGGTAGCCAATGAGTCTATTCCAAGAGGAGCGAGGAAAAATTACAAACCATACTGGACTGAAGAACTACAAATTTTGGAGGACAAAGTTGAAGATACAACTGAAGCGAACATCTCTCTCAAAGCCATCTCAGCAAAATATAAAAGAACAGTAAATCAAACAACAAGAGATTGTTGGGGGGAAAGGGGGGGGGGGGGGGGGGACGAACAGAAAACCTTAATTTTGACAGAGATGGAAACAAACTATGGAAACTAGTGAAAGCCATGAACAATGAAGGACCTAGAAACAAACAAATAACAATTAAACAAGGAAATGCCTTGCTTACAGGGAAAAGGGTTGCAAATGCAGTAATGGAACACTATGCCAGTGCAAACCACATTGATATTATATTCGAACAGAAGAAAGCAATCAAAGATAAACAGATACATCATAGTAATACAGAGACAGCAGCAGAATATATGATGGCAAAGCTAACAATGGAAGAAATGGAACAGGCAATGAATACCCTAAAAAAAAGAAGAAATCACCAGGAAAGGATGGAATCACAAATGAAATGAAATAGAACTAGGCACTAAGGCAAAAAAGAAACTACTAGCAGTCCTAAATTACAGCTGGAAGAGAGGAATAGTCCCACAGACATGGAAGGAAGCTACACTAATACCAGTACCAAAGAAAGGAAAAGACTTGGAAGAACCAAATGGCTATCGACCTATCAGTCTCCACAATATGTGATGAATGCTCCAAATCAATAACAAAACGCCTTTATTCGCTCCAGAAAAAAGCAGTATGTTTAATTAATGGTGGAAAGCTTACCGTCAATTCTAACCTACATAAACGTCTTTGGTTACTGCCACTCAACAAATGCCTACTTTCTAATAAGGCTAAACTAATTAACAAAATCCTATATCAAAATGCTCCAAGCTACCTTTGGCCATTGTTTAAATATAACGCAAGATATAGCGAACGACTAAATATACTTCATGTCCCTAAACCTAGGATCAATCAATCAATCATGTGCCATGCCGGAAAGCTTGGGCAGTCATGACTCGCCATTTCATTCTATCACCAGAGTCACGGATCAGTTCAGTGTTTTTGTCTCGTCCATGCCATGTGGCCAAGCCATCCAGGTATTTTCCTCTTGGTCTGTTCCCTTCGATCTTGCCAGTTGTCACTAAGTTCTCCAATCCATTTTTTCTCATATGTCAAAAAAATTTTGACAGTCTACATTTAATTTCTCTAATCAATTTATGATTTTCATGTGTCTCCTGTAGTACTTGGTCATTGGTTTTTCTGTCTGTCCATTGTATTCTTTGCATTTTCCTCAGAAACGACATTTCTGCAGCCATCAGATGTTTTTCAGCTTGACTACTCATTGTCCAAGTTTCACATCCACACAACAGAACAGGCTCTATGTATCCCCTCAACACTCTTTTTCTCGTTTCAATTGACATTTTTTTTATTGGTCAGAATGTTTTTCATCTTGCTAAAGGCAACTTTCGCCATGGCGATTCTTGTTCTAATCTCTTCAAGGCATCTCCCATCAGATGTTATGACTATTCCGAGATAATTGTACTGATTCACTTGTTGAAGAATAGTCCCATTTACTTGTATATTACATTGTGATATTTCGTTCTTCCTAGTGACTACCATAACCTGTGTCTTTTTACAATTTAATACTAAGCCCAATTGCTCACTGTGTACAACAACCTCATCTGCTAATTGTTGCAGATCCTGCGCATTGTCTGCAATCAATACTGTATCATCTGCATATCTAAAACCTAGGATAGACATATAAAACAAGGTTAGCTTGTGAAGGAGGACTCTGGTGCTTTTGCTAAGACCACAAGTAGCCTGACTATGGAAGTCATGGCAGTAAGTAAAGCAATAACATGGCTCGAGACACAGACATTCACTGGGGCATGTTTCCTTAGCGACTAAGTGAGCATGCTCAAGAGGATAGAGATGGGGTAGATCCGAAGACAATGGTTGCTCTCTCTGAAGCGGTCTCAGCTGACAAAGATTAGTTTCATCTTCGTGCCAGGGCATGTGGGAGTACAAGGAAATGAGCGGGCTAACAAGCTCGCAGATAAAGCTACTGTGGAGGGTGGACATGCCATGGACCAGGCTGACATTCTGAATGCTCTACGAGACGTAAGACTTTTGCAAGAAGCAAATGATGACTGTGAGTCAACAACCATGATCAGGCTGCAAGAACAGCAAGTTTAAAGACGTGTGGCCAAACAAGAACACTACACAGGAAGCCAAAGAAGATTAATAAACCAACACATAACTAGTGTCGTGAGCCGCCACACGCTGCGGGATTTACTGAGGAGGGGATCTGAGCACTTATGGACTGTATGGTTCAATGTGCAATGTGGATGATCTGTCAACTAACTAACTAACTAACTAACTAGCTAACTGACGATGCCGACCTGGAAATAGTTAACCATTTTACATATCTAGGATCAGTGGTAAATAGCAAATTATCCCTAGATGAGGAAATCAACATCCGGATTGGTAAGGCAGCAACAACAATGAACAGGTTAACAAAAAGAGCCTGGGAGAACAGGAAGCTTACTGCCAAAACAAAAGTACTTGTCTATCAAGCCTGTGTCCTTAGCACTCTTCTTTATGGCAGTGAAGGTTTTCATTTGAATTTTGCTTGCTCATGGTCGCCCTCAAAATAACATCGTCGGCACTGCAATTATGGAAGCCTCTTTGGATGGTGGGGAATGCCCAAGGTCTGCCCCTGCCTTCCCTTGAGGGCTGACCATGATGTCTTTGGCTGTTCTAAATGGGCCAGCTCATATAGGGGAATAACACCACAACAGTGAGAGTCAAACTACCTACGAAACCCCTGGGAAGGTTAACCTGGTTAACAAATGCCTGCAGAATTCGGCCTAACGGAGCAAGAACGCAGCTCTGCTGTAAACAGGCACAACGCAATCACATCAGAAAATATTCTCCGGATGAACGCAGAAGAAGAAACATAACACGAGTTATCCCCCTTGACGAGGAAAAATCTACAGCAGTTAACCCTTAGTGTGTGTGTATAGGTCACGCTGTGTCAAAGTGGCCAAATAGCATTTTTCTCTTTGTGGATTATAATTGATAAACTGACACACAAACATTAATATCTCAGCCTAGAATTGAGCTACAGACTTGAATGTGGTACTGTTGGATTTGTTTTTGTTTTTTTAAAGAGGTATCCAGCTATGCAGGTTTCATAATTAAAAAGCAATTTAGAAAATGTTACTGAAGTGGCTAGTATACAGACGAATACGTAGAAAAGTAGTGTTATACCAAAATGATAGTTAACTGGACATAACTACCTTTTTACTACCATTACATTGTGTAAAGTGTGGGAGTTTGTTCTTATTAGTTTCAGTGATCATGTGAGGCATCATGTATGTGTCTAGATGCGAGGATGTGTGTATGGGTGTGTATGTGAGGGATATGTGTGTGTGTGGGGGTTTCACAGTGCTGTAGAGGAGAGTTGCAACTGAACTGAATGACACGAAGTCCGGCCGTTGTTGATATATGTCTTGCTTTATTCAAGATATTTCCAAAAGGCATAATTTCAACATATAAGTCTGGATGATAAAAGACATCCTGCTAACTTGGCTTCAAGTTAGTAACTAATCTCTATCCTGCCTCTACGTCAACGCGTGAGCGTCCCTAGATACCCAAGTACGGGGTGCTCACGCATGCATCAGCTAATAGATCCGTTTTCAATTTGCACGCCATGCCATCTAAACCCCTTGAACAGAGGTACTCTGTTATATTTCCTCTCTACCCTCAACAAGACTTTTCCCCGAAAAGTCTTAATCCCAACCTAAATCTACAACCCCCTAGTTATCCTTAAAGATGACTACCTAGCCCAAATAATCTTATACCAAACGTTATTCTCCTAACCACAAAATCACAAGCAACCCGCTTACACAACTTTAACATGGCTCCCTCCTAACCACTGAGTTTTATTCATTACTCTTTCTCCTCCTACAACTCTACTACTTATATCTTATAGCCATCTGCTATGATCTGTAACACTTCTTTGTAACTTATACTACTTCTTCGTTCACCAACATTACATCTTAATTTATTTCTTTTATATGTTCGCCGGTCTCTGTGGTTAAAGGGCTTGCGAACGCGGTTTGTAAGCCCGTATACCCGGATTCAAAACACGGCGGTGCTGTTTTTTTCGAAAAAGGTATAGGGGCCGGTCGTTCAGAAAGCAATGGCAAACTACTGAACGTAATACTTGCCTAGTACATCAACAGCAGCTGAAAATGCTGGTGTTGACTGCAACGTCCCGTAAGGGATACGCAACAAAAAATATGTTCGCATCGTAACATCATACCTTCTACATTACGAGCTCTCACTTTATAAAACAGTTCACAAGCAATCCATCTAGACATTTCATAGATACATATGTCTATCGAAATCATTGGTATATAAACAAAAATTGAAGATTATCATGCGTTATGCAACATATCATATTCTCCCGAACATCACAAAACAACACAGGATAGACAGAAAAATGGTGGGTGCGCACCCAGGAGATAGCAAGAAGTAGTTACATTTATCCTCCCTTGCACTCACAAAACTTTATAAAATAAAGTTTTCAAAAAAAAAAAGCAATCATATAATCCATGATATGTTCTTCAATTTGTTCATAGTAAATATTCTTGTCAAAAGTTACGTCTAGTCGAAGACTCCATCTTTCTACTCCCAAGATTAAAAATATCTGTATCATTTGTGCGGCCAACAGCAGCCAGTAAAACTTTATAAGCGTACCATATCAGTATGTTTTTATAATAAGATACCTTCCCAAACCTCCATGGCTTTCGATCCATGTTATAATTCTACTTATTTCATGCTATAACCACAGCGTCCTAAATTAATATTGACAATGTTCACTTACTATGAACAATACTTACTAATACTGTACATATGTTGAATGCTGACAACCACAGCTCCCTTTTTGAGTTAAACCAATCTCCCCCACAATATTAATGCTGACTAGCGCAGCACCTATTACAACCCCCTTCATCCCATTATAAACATCTCTGGCATTCATTGTTCATGAACGTATCTAATTTCGTTCTGGACCCTATATGCTGCTATCTACAGCCCCATCTCTGACCACCCCCAGTCAAATTAATTCTCCAAACATGGCCCTCACTCCATGTTTATCTAACTTACCACTACTAACTATGCGAATATGTCTCTCTTTATAGTCTAAAGTCGTTTGCTTAATATTATCTGAATTATGATAATTTACCCTTTAACCAATAATATTAATTAATAGTATATCTATAACTTCTAATCAACAATAGTAATCAATAATTATATCAGAATCACATGTATAATGTTTAACTCTACTTCTATAGGAATTTACTTAATTAATTAATTAATTAATTATTGTTTGATACTTTCCTTGTGAAATTGCTACGTTAACTGTTCAGTTTCGAGTTTAGATCGTAGGTGTCTTGACAGCAGGTCTCCCACGGATCAGAGTGTGTTACTTCCTCAATGGCAGGTCTCTCGAGGATCAGTAATGTACGACTGTGGTTGTGGTAAGGCTCCTCGACATCAGCAATGCACTAGAGCGATCAGCGGTGGCCTTGGTTAGCCTCTCAAAACGACAGTGCAGGCAGCGGGTCTGGTACCCGTTGAGACAAACGATAATGCAGGTAGCGGCTTGGACAAGCCTCTTGGAAATGGCAAAATTCAGGCTATGGTAAGCCCCTCGAAATTGAGAATGTTCAGTCAACGGACATGGTAGGCCCCTTGAAATTGAGAATGTTCAGTCAACGGCCATGGTAGGCCCCTTGAAATTGAGAATGTTCAGTCAACGGCCATGGTAGGCTCCTTGAAATTGAGAATGCAGGACAGCGGCCATGGTAGGCCCCTTGAAATTGATACTGCAGAACAGCGGCTCTTGTAGCCCCTTGAAAACGGTGATGTGAGGCAGCAGCCCCCTTAAAATTGATACTGCAGGACAACGGCTCTTGTAGCCCCTTGAAAACGGCGATGTGAGGCAGCAGCCCCCTTAAAATTGATACTGCAGGACAACGGCTCTTGTAGCCCCTTGAAAACGGCGATGTGAGGCAGCAGCCCCCTTAAAATTGATACTGCAGGACAACGGCTCTTGTAGCCCCTTGAAAACGGTTTACACCGTGGCTCTCGCAGAAGTTGTAGAAGCCACCATGTTTGACAAACGCGTTCAGTAATGATCTTTAAATGTATCCGCACTTTTTTTCAAGACATCCTCCGGGAAGTTCCCACTGAGCTTAGTACCTTGTGTATTCCGCGACGACCCATAAGTTGGAGATCCTGGTCACGGCACCATTTCTGTATCTCTCACAGTGCTGTAGAGGAGAGTTGCAACTGAACTGAATGACATGAAGTCCGGCCGTTGTTGATATATGTCTTGCTTTATTCAAGATATTTCCAAAAGGCATAATTTCAACATATAAGTCTGGATGATAAAAGACGTCCTGCTAACATGGCTTCAAGTTAGTAACTAATTTCTATCTTGCCTCTACGTCAACGCGTGAGCGTCCCTAGATACCCAAGAACAGGGTGCTCACGCGTGCATCAGCTAATAGATCCGTTTTCCCTTTGCACGCCATGCCAACTAAACTCCTTGAACAGAGGTACTCTGTTATAGGGGTGTGGGGAATGTATGTGTGGAGGGGTTGTGTGTGGGGGATGTGTATGGGTTAATGGGTGATGTGTGGATGTGTGAAGGGATGTGTAGTTGGTGGTGGATGTATGTGTGTGTGAGGGATGTGTGTGTGTGTGTGTGTGTGGGGGAATATTTGAGAGGATAGTTGGAAGTATGTGGGTGTTGGTGGGTTGGGAGGGGGTGTGGGTAGGGAATGTGTGTTTGGGTGGGTGAATGGGTGTTTTGGAGATTGTGTGGGTTGGGGGATGGGTGTGTAATGGGTGTGGCGGGGGGGGGGGGGGTGTCTGTGAATGGGATTTGTCTATGTGGGTGGGAGTATGTGAGTGTGGATGGGGTAAATGTGAGTGGGTGGAGGATGTATGTGTGGGTGGTGAGGATGTTTGTAGGTGGAGGATGTGTGAGTGGGTAGGGAGATGTGTGGGCGAAGATGTGTATGGGGAATGTATGTGGGGGATGTGTGTGTGGGGGAATGTGTTTATGGGTGGAGTTTTGTGTGGGAGGGGAGATGTGTGAGAGGTGGGGGAGGTGTGGGATGTGCAGGTGATTGAAGGATGTATGCGAGGATAAGGGAAGTGTGTTTGGCTGGGTGGTTGGGGTGTGTGTGTGTGTGGGAGGGTAGATGAGAGATGCATGTGTTGATGGGCGCATGGGTGATGTGTGGGTGTGAGTGGTTGATGGATGAGTACATGAGTGGGTGGATGTGTGAGAGATGAGTGTATGGGTGGGGGAGGTGTGTAGTTGTGAGAAGATGTGTGTGCACGGCGGATGTGTGTGGGTGGGGTATATGTGGGTGGCGGGGTGTGTGTGGGTGGGAGGTGTGTTTTTTTGGGTGTTTATGGGTGGAGGATATGTGTGGGCAGGTGGGGAGATGTGTTTATGGGTGGGGATGTGTGTATAGGTGGGGATGTGTAGTTGAGAGGTGGGTGAGTGGGTGTAGGTTGGCTGATGTGTGTGGGTGGGTGGGGAAAATTGTGTGTGGGATATGTGTGTGGATAGGTGCGGGATGTGTGGGTTGGCGGGGGTATGTGTGCATGGTTTCTTCTTCTTTTTCTTCTTCTTCTTCTTTTTCTTCTTCTCCTACCCAGCATGTGAAGACAGGATTCGGCAGACTGCGCGGAAGAAATCATTCCTGATTCAACGGGCAAGACGGCGTTTACCTGCAAAGCGTTGTGTAACGTAATGAGCACGGGAAGGCACGTAGAGCGCCCTGGTCATCCACTGCACCTGTATTCGTCTCCAGTCGTCTCGACTTGTCTTGCCACTGGACACAGATGGACTCAGGCGAGAGAGTGAGGTCGACGAATTGCGCAACTCTTCCTCACTTTAATCCAAGTCATCGCCCAAGTCATTCTTCATCCAACGTCACATATCACCTTCAAGCCCTGTGGCGATGGGCGAGCGGCAAAGCGGCAGGCGTGGGTACGCTGGCAGCCGTAGTCGCAGACCTGCACACAGGCGGCTCAGGCCATATGGTCGTCTTCTATTGACAGGAGCAGCAGTGGGATTCGGCAGCCCCCTGAGCGACTGAGCAGCCCTCTATAGGAACACACTGCTCACCTCCATAGCATGAGGAAGGGGCTAGAAAAGGTGCCCTAAACATTGTCTGCTTCATCACTACCTATCAGCTAGCCGCGGTTGGTGGGTACCCTAACTGCGGTCGACATACAAAGAAATATAAAACAAGCAAAGTAAACCATATTCCCTTAACAATTGGAACTTAGAATGTACGCACCCTACTTGACAGAGACGGCGCGTCGGGTCCAGAGAGACGAACAGCACTGATTGGGAGAGAGCTGGGCAGGTACAACATCGACATTGCAGCCTTGAGCGAGACACAACTTGCAGAAGAAGGCCAAATCTGTGAAATAGGTGCCGGCTACACATTTTTCTGGAGTGGAAGGAAAAGCGAGGAAAGACGCCAATCCGGTGTGGGATTTGCCATTAAGTCGGCCCTGGTCGGCAAATTAGCTGGATTTCCAAAGGCTATAAACGACTGGCTCATGACCATGAAGTTGCCTCTGCTGAATTGAAGGAAGCACGCAACCATTGTGAGTGTCTACGCACCAACTATGACCAACGAAGATGATGTCAAGAACAAGTTCTATGAGGACCTTCACAATGTATTAACATCTGTTCCCAAAGGAGACAAACTTATACTCCTTGGGGATTTCAATGCCAGAGTAGGCACGGACACCACCTCTTGGAGTGGCATTATTGGAAAGCATGGAGTCGGGAATTGTAACAGCAATGGACTCTGCCTCCTTCAGACATGTGCCGAACATGATCTCCTGATTACGAACACAATTTTCCGTCTCCCCATGAGAAATAGGACATCGTGGATGCACCCTCGCTCGAAACACTGGCACCTCATTGACTATGTCATCGTCAGGAGGAGTGACAGACAAGACGTTCGAGTGACAAAATCCATGTGTGGTGCCGAATGTTGGACAGACCATCGTCTCATTGTCTCGAAAATGAACATCCACATCAGGCCACCACGGCGTCCTCAAGGGGCAAAAATGCAAACAAAGCTAAATGTCGCCCGCCTAAACAGCAAGAAAATGCAGCAGTCATTTGAAAATATGCTGGAAGACCGCCTCAAGCCCAATGCTGAAGCTAAACAGGATACAGAAACAGAATGGAGAGCCCTAAAGGACATAATTTACAACACTGCTATGGAAATCCTGGGTCCAGCCCATCCCAGCCCCCCCCCCCCCCCCCCCCCCCCCCCCCCCCCCCCCCCCCCCCCCCCCCCAAAGCATGAACACTGGTTTGATGAAAATTCCGAAGACATCAACCAATTGCTGGCCGAGAAACATCTTCTCCTCAAGGCACATCTGAATGACCCAAAGTCAACATCAAAAAAAGATGCTTTCAAGAACATTCAGAGAGTAGTGCAGCAGAAACTTCGGCACATGCGGGACTCCTGGCTGAGCAGCAAAGCTGATGAAATTCAGGGCTTTGCTGACAGACATGATATGAAAAACTTCTACGACTCACTGAAAGCGGTCTATGGTCCTTCATCACCAGGCATAGTTCCCCTCCTCAGTGCAGATGGGGGAACATTGGTCACCGATAAGAAAGAAATCCTTCAACGCTGGGCAGAGCATTTCAGCAAAATCTTAAATGCAACTTCCTTCTTCGATGATGAAACCATCAACTGCCTTCCTCAAGTTCCCACCAATGAGACACTTGATGACCTGCCAACCATAGTGGAAGTAAACAAAGCCATCCAGCAACTCTCCAGCGGCAAGGCACCTGGTCCTGACTCCATCCCAGCAGAGATATACAAGGCAGGTGGGCCGGTCCTAACAGAGGAGCTTCACCAAGTCTTCACAAACATATGGATGAACGAGACCATGCCACAAGGACGCGTCAATAGTCCACCTTCACAAACGAAAAGGAAACCGCCAATCCTGTGACAACCACCGAGGCATCTCCTTGCTTTCAATTGCAGGGAAGATACTCGCCAGAATTCTTCTCAATCGCCTCACAGCCCATCTCGATCAAGGTCTTCTTCCTGAGAGTCAATGTGGCTTCAGAAAAGAACGTGGAACTGTTGACATGATTTTCGCTGCAAGGCAGCTGCAAGAGAAATGTCAGGAACAGAACTGCGAAATGTTCTCCACTTTCATTGACCTTACCAAGGCTTTTGATACAGTCAGCAGAGAAGGACTGTGGAAGATTATGGCAAAATATGGCTGTCCACGAAAGTTTGTCCAAATAGTGCGGCTATTTCATGACGGCATGCAGGCAAGAGTACAGGAAAATGGTGAACTGTCTGAACCCTTTCCTGTCACCAATGGAGTGAAGCAAGGATGTGTCCTGGCACCAACACTGTTCAGCCTCATGTTTTCAGCCATGTTGATGAATGCCTTCGAGAACGACGACATTGGTATAGACATCAACTACCGTATGGATGGAAAGTTATTCAATCTCAGAAGGCTGAAAGCTAAAACCAAAATTAACAGCGGCACCGTCAGAGAGCTCCTGTTTGCTGATGATTGCGCTCTATACGCCAACTCAGAGGCGGACATGCAACATAATGTTTCAGCTTTCTCACATGCCTGTGCCAACTTTGGGCTCAATATCAACTTGGAGAAGACTGTAGTTATGTACCAGCCAGCTCCAGGGAATAATCACACTGTGCCGAATATCAAAGTGAATGATCATAGACTAAGTGTTGTGGACAAATTCACCTATCTTGGCAGCACCGTGTCACAAGCTGCCACAATCGATGACGAAGTGAATGCAAGAATCTCCAAAGCCAGCGCGAGCCTTTGGCAAACTGTACAAGAATGTATGGGACAGAAATGGAATAAGCCTGCAAACAAAGCTAAAAGTCTACAAAGCAGTTGTATTATCCACACTGCTATATGCTTGTGAAACCTGGACTGTTTATCAGCGACACGCTTGGAAATTAAACCACTTCCACACAGTCTGCCTAAGGAAGCTACTGAAGATTAAATGCAAGACAAGATTCCAGACACTGAAGTCCTAGAAAGAGCATCCATGCCCAGTATCCACACTCTACTGATGAAGAATCAGATTCGCTGGGCTGGTCACTTGACTCGCATGCCAGATCACAGGCTCCCTAAACGAATTTTTTACAGCGAACTGCGTTGTGGTAAACGCTCCCAAGGTGGCCAGAGGAAACGTTTTAAAGACACTCTGAAAATTTCACTGAATGCTTTGGAATTCATCAGATTCAGCCAGAGACCGAAATTCGTGGCGTGCATCATTGCGCAAAGGTGCAGTCATATGTGAGGCAACCAGGACTGCAAGAGCTGTGAAGAAAAGGCAGGACAGAAAAACCACTGCAGGAAATCCTCCTTCAGAGACGTCAAGCATTCTTTGCCCACATTGTCAAAGAACATTTCGAGCCAAAATAGGCCTTATCAGCCATCTTAGAACCCACGGCTCCACACCTTCAAACCCCACCGGATGAAATGAATGGTCATCATTCTTGATGGACAAACAACATAGGTGGGGATGTGTAGTTGAGAGGTGGCGAATATTGGGTGGGTGAGTGGGTGTAGGTTGGCTGATGTGTGTGTGGGTGGGTGGGGAAAATTGTGAGTGTGGGATATGTGTGTGGATAGGTGCGGGATGTGTGGGTTGGCGGGGGTATGTGTGCATGGTTTCTTCTTCTTTTTCTTCTTCTTCTCCTCTTCCTCCTCCTCATCCTTCTTCTTCTCCTCCTCCTCCTTCTTCTTGGTGTGTGAGGATGTGTGTGTGGGTGGCGAAATGTGTGTGGATGGGGGATCAGTGGGTGGGTGGCGGCATGTATGTTTACCTGGTTCTGTGTGAGTGCGTGGAGGTATGTGTGGGTGGGTGGGGGATGTGTTGGTGGCTGCGGGATGTGTTGGTGGCTGCGGATACGAGGGTGAATGGGGGATGTGTCTCACAACATTGCAATGTGCACTGTTTATGTTTACAACTTTCATTTGACAATGTTTTTTTGTTTTTTTCATGTGAATGTATCATGCGTAATATGCATTGTTTATGCTTACAAAATCCATTTGACAATGTTTTTTTCCCTGTTAATGTAATATGCACATTTGATGAATGAAAGATGAGTGATTGAAAGGACCAAATGTAAGACGGGTATGCGTGCCCAATTTGTTACCCTTTTAAAATAAAGTTTGTTCGTTCGTTCGTTCGTATCTATCTAACTACTTATTTACTGACCGACCAACAAACATGTAAATAAGACAGGTAGACAGATAGATATACATGCATACACATATATTAGTATTCATACAATGGCACAAAACTATAGAGAAACAGGACACAGAAGACATACTAACAGTGTAATTAAGCAACAGACAAGAATACTACCTTCTCGATTGTTGTCCTGATACCCATTAAGGCATCCTATTTTTGCGTCTCTTGTTGGGGTGCATGGAATTTTGACAAACTCATTTTTTCCATTTGGTCTGCTGCAACTTTCACACTCAGTATTTAGATGGTTATCTTTGTCCATATAGGTACCTAGCACATGATGTAAACAAATAATTGTAAAATATTCACATTGGAAACAAACATAAAATGGATGTTGTGAACATAAACAATGAATATTACAATGTTATGAGACAGACAGGCAGAAAAAAAAAAAATTACAATGTTATGAGACAGACAGGCAGAAAAAAAAAATATTACAATGTTATGAGACAGACAGGCAGAAAAAAAAAATATTACAATGTTATGAGAAAGACAGGCAGAAAAAAAAAAAAAAAACACACACACACACACACCCATACACACCCACCCACTCACTCATGACTGTACTCAAGGCTAGAAGTGGAATGACTAATCAAGACTGTAAGGTACCTCTATACCCCAAGCTATAAGAAGTACAGTTGCATGCTGATTAACCTCTGCATTGCTGCAATCAGTCTCCTCCTGAGTTCTGTTTAACATCCCTCAATGGTGTTCATTAGGGAGGCAAGGTATTCACAGTTATTTAGTTAGTTGTCTGTTGGAGTATTATCCTTGCACTCCGGATATGTCCATAGGTGCTCAAATCCCCCCCCCCTCCCAAAATATTGACACAATTTCTAAATGATATCTACACTAGTGGGTACATTCCTCCATCAGGTGACCACCAGTAGTAATGAGTGGACCCCTCGAGGCAGGGGGCCCGGTACAATCACAGCCTGATGGGATTTCATGGAATTAGCATCATTATGATTTATTTTAATATGTGGCATCGTGGATAGAGTTAAGTTGCACTGTTTTGTCAAGCCTGTGACTCAGTACATCCAACTTCAAGAAACATTTTTTGGGTGTGCTCTCCCTAATCTTTGACTGTCCCCAGTCTACCTACAAGGCAGCAGGTGTGGGTCTCTCTTCGTCTGGTCCCTATCTCTTGACCTGTCTGACATGGTAGACCCTACCAGCAGTTGTGCTACTGTCGGCATAGCTCTTGGGGTCATTGGAACACTCAAACCCCTCTACGTCGGTAAGGTGGAGACAAGGCAGAGGGGAGGTTGATCTTGTTCCATTCTAGCTAAATGACCAAAACCATTTAATTCTTTGGTGTTCTATAAAGTTATTAATAGGTGTTATCGCAACACTTGCTCTTAGTTTTTCATTATACTAAGGATCAAAGAAATAAAAAAAGGCACAATGCATGCTTTCCTTATAGATAAGTAGACTGCCAATTAAAACATACCATTAGGACATGGGGAGCACTTGCCATGATCAAAATAAGCCGCCTTGCCACATAGCCCAGGCAGATATGGTCCCCATACCCCAGGCAAGGGAATCAAGACTGTGGCTAACATCAGAATTCTGTGAAACAAAGATACATTAAATGGTATAAAAGCAACATGAACACAATTTAATGTATAATAAGTCTTTGTTCTAATTGTGGAATATATACTAGGTAAAACATGCAGTTCTGGAGGTGAAGTAAAGCCCTCGTAGTTAAGACAGGCTTCAAGGTGAAATAAGACGGGGTACAATACATAACTTTGGTGGTGAAGATGGGCTGATACAGTTTTGTGAACTCAAACCATCTTATTATTTGTAACACAATTTTTCAACATGACCCTGGGAAACTATACGTGGAAAAGCCATGAAGATAGAATGAGAAATCAAACTGACTACATTCTGATTAGAAATAGATTTAAAAACAATGTTAAAAATGCCAAAATATACTCTGGTGCTAATATCAACTCTGACCATAATCCTGTAGTTATAAAATTACAAATAAAACTTAAATATCCAGGAATAAGGACATCAAGAACACCTCATACAGATACATCAACATTGAAACAATCAGACAAAAGTCCGGTCGAAGTAAAAATTAAATATGATAGGTTAATCATTGTAAGCTTGGGACAATACTGACATGAAAATCCTTAGAAGAAAACTAATACAAAATGGGAATATGTAAAATCTAGCATACAGATTGCAAATGCCAACTTAACAATGAAGTAAAATCAGAAAAAAGCAATTGTGGATAACCAATGAAATCTTGAGCAAAATAACTCAAAGAAAGAAAGAAAAGAACACTCCAAAATACACATTACTAGACAGAGAACACCGGTCTCCGTGGTGAATGGGTTAACGACTTCCTCCGTAATCCTGTATAGCCACATGGTGAACACAGCTGCGCAAGATTCGGTAGTGGATCGCATTGCGTTGGTTACTTACGAGTGTATGAGAGCTGGTCACTCAGAAAGCAATGGCAAACTACAGAGCGTAATCTTGCCAAGACATCAACAGCAGCTGAAAAATGCTAGTGGTGACTGCAATGTCCTGTAAAGGGTATGAGAAAAATAAAAAGACAGAGAACAACGTCACATGTGCAGTGTTGCCAAAGAAGCGTGGATTCAGAAAAAATTTTAATAAATAGAGGATCTAGAAATAAAACACAAATCAAACAGACTGCAAGAAAAAATAAAAAGATGTACAGAGCAGAAAAATAATATAACAGGAAATGGTTGTTTCAGGGGGAAAAAATTTTGAATTTATAGTTGACTAGCTGACCCGGCCCGGCTTCGCCCAGCTCCTGGTGGGGAGCATCTCATTTAATTCATATAAGTCGTCATATAAGCTCCCGTTCCCGTTCCCGACTATCTATCTGTCTGTCTGTCTGTCTGACCCGGCCCGGCTTCGCCAAGCCCCTGATGGGGAGCATCTCATTTAATTCATATAAGTAGTCATACAAGTTCCCGTTCCTGACTATCTGTCTGTCTGCCTGCCTGTCTGTCTAATCATTTATTGGTTGCAGTTAGAACAACCTTAGATAAACGAAGACCAACTTACAAAAAGCATTAGAAAGAGCACTTGAAAGATCTTTACATCTTCTCCCAACAATTAAGTTGGGTAAATGGAGCGGCGGCAGCAGCAGAAGAAGAAAAAGGAGCAGTAGG
>CAWUFQ010000696.1:0-31846 GCA_963921405.1 Cepaea hortensis | reverse complement strand
GGGAGGAGGGGGGAGGGAAAGGAGGAAGAGGTAGGAGGAGGAGGAGGAGGGGAGAGGTGAGAGGAGGATTATAACGCATATGCCTGTAGATAACTGCAGCGAAAAGGTGGGGAGTATCTCATTTAATTCATATACATAGTCATATACGCTCCCGTTCCCGACTATCTGTCTGTCTATCTGACCCGGCGTGGCTTCGCCCAAATCCTGGACGGGAGCGTCTCATTAAATTCATACAACAAAAAAAAAAGTAATTTTAAAAGAATGTCCTTCCACACACCATCCATTATTTTTAATGAAAAATGTTTTTAATCACCTACATGACTGTAGATAATTTCTTTAATCATAAAAAGATGAGTTACAATGTTATGCATTATGCATTATTTTTATGAAAACTTTGAAAATGCCTTAAAGAGTATATCATTATTTATTATAACTCATATGCTTGTAAATAACTATAGACAAAGAGTTTATACATCTTTGAAAACGATGCAACAATATGTCTATAAAGTATATAGCAATGTTATTAAAAGTTATGCCCCTTGAAATAACTTTTCTAGAGTTAAGTCCCCTTGCTATATAGAAATTATAATGAAAAATGAAATATTAAATAATATTAAGTAAGTAGCCGATTTTACACTAAAAAAAATATGACAGTTGGCAGCGCGGGAATAAGAGGAAGACGTATAGAAAATTTCATCTCAATCGGATGGACCGTTCGCAAACGCATAAAGGACATACATACAGTCTCTTTTATATATATAGATAATACAGATATAATAAAAAGATGGACAGAATACACAGAGGATTGATCCTGTGACAACAGGGTCAATAAACCAACATTGTATAATACTCAAGATGAACCAAACATATTAAAGACTGAAGTACAGAAGGATATTAACAGATTCAGTGCCAAGCAAAAACTACGTTTGGACCAAACACTTGATGACAGAAAATGGGAAGTAGGGATGTGACACAGGTAGACTTAACAGTTGTTAATATGGTAGCAGACATTTTGTAGTATAACATAATGACATAATTTCGGCATATTTAAGCCCATGGCAAATACGGGAAGTCACTTCAAAAGATTAATCATTCCATGGCAATTAGTTAAATAGATGAAAGAAGGAAAAGCTGCAGATCCTGACAAGATAACAATAGAGATGATAACATCCTTATCCAGCTTTGGCATTGATACTATCACAGAATTATGTAATGATATATAATACAGGGTACATCCCCAAGGATTTCAAAACATCCATTTTCGTCACACTACCCAAGAAGCCAGCAGCTGTTGATTGTGAAGATTACAGAACTATTAGCTTAATGAGCCATATAGCTAAGATACTACTCAAGGTCATACAAGAAAGAATTCAAAATACAATAGTCGCTTAAAGAAAGTCGTTTAAAAGTCGACAGGCTTGACTTCATTGCACCGGGTTTTTATTCCATATGGCTCGGTCTCTTTCCGCAGCACGGAAAGCGTCACACAAAGCATGAACTCTGTAGCTCTAGCGACGACCCACAGGAGTCTTCGAAAAAATTTCACCAGTAAACCGAAGGACACGGCCCAGGATCAAACCCACAACCTTCGGAGCCCGAGTCACACGACTTGACCACTTCGCCTCGAAGACTCCCTCAAATAAAATAGATGGGGAATTAGCTGAAGAACAATTTGGGTTCCGCAAAAACAGCAGCACCAGAGAAGCAATAATCTGTTTGAGGATGTTAATTGAAAAATATATAGAATTTCAGAAAAATATATATGTCTGTTTTATAGACTACAAGAAAGCTTTTGATAGAGCACAACATGAATGACTAATTACGTGCCTTCAAGATATAGGAGTAGACGGAAAGGACATCAGGCTTATTAGTGACTTGTACTGGGAACAAATGGCGTCATTGTATTCATGGCATCGCTGTCGCTGTATTCAGAGAAAAGGGTGACAGGCTAAAGAGGGGCAAATCATGGATGGGTCGGGCGGAAGATGTCGTCGGACAGGTCTGCAGTCTCACCAGTATCAACCCCGGCAAGGAATGGGTGCCGGTGCCTCCAGCTTTTAAGTGTACCTTCTCCTGCATTATCACACTCGACAGACGGTGCAGAGAGCAGAACCCTGCCGCTGTCAATGCAGAGGTTAACGCGCTCATCTATGATCACTCAGATAGCCCCGAAGTGCTCATCTATACAGATGGATCTGTTGTAAAGCAGCAGAGAAGTGCGTGGGCATTTACAGCCCGCTCAGCGGGCCGAACCGTTCAAGAATCCAGTGGTGCCCACTCCATGACCACGAGCAGCATGACGATGGAGGTGATGGCAGTTACACAGGCTTTCATATGGCTGGAATCACAGCATTATACCAACGTGTGTGTACTAAGTGATTCAATGAGCATGATTCAGAAGGTCGAAGCTGGATCTGTACGTAGACAGTGGACTGAGTCGCTGCGGAAGTCTGTTGTCCGCAAAGTCACCTTCATCTTCGTCCCGGGACATGCGGGAGTCGAGGGAAATGAACGAGCTGATAAATTGGCTGGCTCTGCACCCCCTGTAGATGGCCAGCCCATGGATCGTGCCGATGTTATTAACGCCCTTAAAGATATGGCGAGAACAGAGGATTTTGACGCCAGTGATTCCACATCGCTTTCCAGGATGAAAGACCTGGGAGTAAGAATCGGCACAGCCAGACGCGAGAGGTACATCGGGAAAACAAAGCGCCTCGTCAACCAACACAGAACTGGCACTATTAGCCACCGGACGCTGATGCATATGCTGGGGGGAGGATCTGAGCACCTATGGACATGTCCGGAGTGCAACGAAGATACCCCAACTGATAGATAACTAACTAACTAATGGCGTCAATTAGATTTGGAAATAAATATTCGTCGCCTATAGAGATAAAAAGAGGAGTACGGCAGGGATGTGTGTTGTCCCCAAGCCTCTTCAGCCTATACACAGAAAGAATTTCTAAACAAGTCGAACTGCCTGGACTTAACATCAATGAAAGAATCATAAACAATCTTAGATATGCTGATGATACCATGTTACTAGAAGAAAGTGAGCAAGAGTTGCAAGACCTACTGGAATAAGTAAACAGGCACAGTGCGGAATGTTGCTTAGATATTAACATCCAAAAAACAAAAACTATGATAATTAGCAGTGCAAATGAAAGGTCATCAATGAACATCACAGTAAACAGGGAGATACTAGAACAAGTAACAAGTTACTCCTATCTTGGACATGTAATAACAGAAGATGCAGAATTGAAACAAAAATCAAAAAGAGAATAGGAATGGCCAACAATGCCTTCAACAGCATGAAATCAGTATTAACATCTAGAGAGATTAACAACACATTAAAAATGAGAATAGTCAAATGCTACATATATTCAACACTACTGTATGGCGCGGAAGCCTGGACATTGAACAAGCAACTGGAAAGTCAACAAGAGACCATGGAGATGTGGATATCAGACATCGGATATATGTTGTATTTCATTAAAAGAAATACAGTCAAATACAGCCCTTCTAGAAAAAATGAGAATGAAAAGAGAGTTGATGAAAGACATAAAAAAGAGGCAAGTGAAATATTTGGGCCACAGTAAAAGACATACTACTCCTATGAAAACCATACTGGAGTGGAGGGCAACACAAGTGGGAAGATAATAATATAATATTTAATATCAAGAGATGGACAAATAAATAAATACCAATCTGACAATGTACAGTAAGGGAGAGAGACAATGTTGGAGATCCATTGCAGCCAACCTCCATTGTGGAGAGGCACCTCATTGGAGTGAATGATTGATTAGTATTCTGCGTTATCATCTTTGGGCGATAGCGATAGGAAGTGTCTATTCATAGGGCACTATGTATAAACAAAGTGTTTATGCACAGGGTACTATGTATAAACAAAGTGTCTATTCATAGGGCACTACGTGATTTGCCAAGTCACGTGACTTATCGTCAGTTTGTGGCTATATTACATATTTTCGTTGATTGGAAAATGTGTCGTCAGTAGCATAGTTGATAGTGCGCAGGAGGATAAAGCGGGAGCTCGAGGTTCGTTTCCTTGCCGGATAAATTTTTTTTTAAAATTGTTCAGCAATTAATTGGATGGAAGTCAAATGTCAATCGTTCGTTTCCTTGCAGGACTATTTTTTTTTAAATTTGTATAGCAATTAATTGGGTGAAAGTCAATCCTTTATCTCTTTGGGTATTTAGACTTGTGTTGTTTAAAGTGAGTGTAAGTTAGTTAGTCTTTCTTCATCAGCACTGATTTTACTGGACTTAGGTATCAGTACAGAGCAGGGTAGGTGGTCACTTCTATAATCCTCAAGGACACTCCATTTTATGTCTGATGCCGCCTCTTTTGATACAAGACCAGTTTCTCCAGTATTTGTCCTCGTTGCTTTGCACTACGGCAATTCCAATACCCAACCCGTTCATTTTCCTTCCCCCCTCTCCCCTACCTCTTCTCCTCCGCTCCCCGCTGGCTGTTGTCAAAAGTATCGAGCACAAAGCACATACTCCGTTGCTTCGGCGATAATTCTTTGTATTCCTTGCCGGGGTTGATACTGGTAAGACTGCAGACCTGTCTGACGACATCTGCCGCCCGACCCATCCATGATTTGCCTCTCTTTAGTCTGTCACCCTTTTCTCTGAATATAGCGTCATGCAGAGGTGCTGCTCATCTGCACTTATTTTTAAGAATGCACGAGCTCTCCAGATCTTGATCCTGTGTTCCATTGTCGGGAAGTCAAGGAGGTATCTCATTGCTACACAGCTGGTGTCTCTCGTGCAGCCCAAAATGATGCGCATGGCTTCATTTTGTACCTTTTCGAGTCTTCCAATCTGTGTAGTTCTGACAGTGAGGATGGCCAGGGCATACTCTGCTCAGACCTTAATCTGTGTCGGACGATTCCAGTAGGTTGATGATTGCTCTCGGTTGCATAAAATTCAATCCATCCTTTCTCCAATAGTCCTCTTCCTCTTTCAACACATGGTCCTCACATTTTTTCCAGTAACTTTTATCAATATTTAATAGCGCGGACTGGGTTAGTATCTTGACGTCGGACAATTTGAATGTAATATTGGCAGCTGCCACTTGTCCTTTAATTTTAGCCCACACAAGTTCTATAGGGTTTAAATGAGAATGATACGGCGGAAGTCTCAAGCACCTATGGCCATGCTCTTCTATCAACTTGTCAATTTGAAATTTCTTGCTTTTTTGCGTCTGTTTTACAAGGGACAACAACTGTAGCTTGAAATATGTTTCTGGAAATGGTATATTTTCCCTTCGGAGCCATATCTTTATTGCTTCCTTTGTGCTCGATGCCGTAGGTATTTTGTCTTCTTGGGCAACAACATTGTGATATGATGCATTGTCCATGATTAGACAAGACGGTCTATCAATGGATGGAAGTACTGTATTCTCGAGCCAATCTCTAAATACATTACCATTCATCTCATTATGATAATCCCTATTGTCTGTATGCTTTGATACGAACACGAGCCCAGCATTCTGTAGTAAGCCATTATGAGTACTACCAGCATGGGCTATGACCAAACACTGTCCTTTACTACTGGGCACATAACGTTTTATCTTTCCATCCATTGATTGCCATTCCTTTTCACTTGTGTGGTGCGCATTGATCCACGTTTCATCCAAATACACTATGTCATAATTTTCTTTGCGCATTTCCCTTATTTCACGTAGGTATCTGCTTCTCATGGCTCCTAAATGCGGTTGCTCGCAAAGGATATTTCTACCTCCCTTGTACTTTCTAAAAGTGAAGCCTAATGTCCTTATAATTTTCCACAAAGTTGTTTTGGATAGCTCTATGTTATTGTCCTTTCTCAACAAAACCCTCAGCTTTCTTACACTAACTGTTTCTTTGGCATCCATCATTTTTATAACTCGGCTGATGACATCCTTGTCAAAGCTGTCTACAATTGCCTTTCTACCTACCGTTTGCTTATCGCGTGTTGGTTTCATTCCAGATTCTTGCACCCATCGACGAAACGATCGTTTACTCAAACCTAATGCATGCACTGTTCTTTTTTCGGGATTTGTAACAGTATGAAACAGTTTCCTGCGATCAGCTTCTTGACAAAAATATGTGTACAACTTCATAGCGATGTTTTGAAGTGTACACAATTTCACTTTTAATCCCATTGAACAGTATTAACACATTCAAATATTAGCTATTAAGATTACATTAATGGTAAGATTTATTTATATAATCACGTTTCATGAAAGAACCCACAGTTTGACGACGCCTCTGAACTATAACACTCAGTCTGTCCAAAAACGAAAGACCGCCAGACAATTTTAAAAATTGCGCGAATGGGTCTTGCTGAGCTGTAATACTCTAAACATTAAGGCATTCATGGCGGGGCGGTAAAATATATACCTCATATAAGCAAAAATTGAAATCTGCTGTACAATCTCCAGAACAAAATTTTTCTTGTTGGGTGGACATAATGATAATTGATAAGGTTATATACTAAATCTCATTATTTTCCATCAGTTGGTTACTGAGATATTCAATTTTATATTGAGGCAACAAAACAAAAAACACTATAGTTAAGTAAGCAGGTATGTGGGTAGCTAGGCAGGTAGGTGGATGAGTAGGTACGCAGGTAGATGGGTAGCTAGATCCAACCCGATGCTCGTCGATCATCTGTGTTCCACCATGCCAATTCATACATCTCTTTCAACCACTCCCTGCAATACTCTGAACAGGCAGGTTGAGCGACCGAGAGAGAGAGAGAGAGAGAGAGAGAGAGAGAGAGAGAGAGAGAGAGAGAGAGAGAGAGAGAGAGAGAGAGAGAGAGAGAGAGAGAGAGAGAGAGAGAGAGAGAGAGAGAGAGAGAGAGAGACAGACAGACAGACAAACAAACAGAGAGAGAGAGAAGGGGGGGGGGGGGGCAGTCAGAGATACAGACAAATAAACAACGGATATATAAAATGGCAGACAGACAGCAGACAGATAGAGAGTCAGACACACGCATACATACACACAGAGAGTCAGCCAGACATACATATGGAAAGACAGACACACAGACAGTTTGTTAGACAGAGATTCAGATAGACATATATACAAATGGAAAGTGAGACAAGTGGACATATAGAGAGGCATACAGACAGGCGGACATATAGAGAGGCATACAGACAGGCGGACATACCTAGAGGCATACAGACATCACTCTCTCCCTCTCCTTCTCTATCTCCCTCCCCCTCTCTCTCTTTCTTGTCTTTATCACTTTTTTATGTCTTTAATCACATCTTTCTCGTATCTCTGTCTCTCACACTATATTCATTATCTATCTCTCTCCTCTCTCTTTTCAACCTGCTTCACATATACCAGGTTTTCCTGCACTTTATATGCATAGCATTTCCTTGTTTATTTGTTAATTCATGAGGCCAGTCAGTCGAGAGCCTGGTGTTTGTATTGCCTAATGACCCTAACCATGTCTCTCTGAGGTGACACATATTACTTTCAGCTTGGACCAGAATTATCAGGCCATAAATATTAGGAAATAGTAGGCCGGTAACGTAAACAAAGATGGATGCCTGTAAACAGTAAGTGTACAGAAACGCAAGTTAACAATTCTTTAACTCGCATGGGGACACATTGGGGATACCAATCTGGAAAATTATTCGTTATATTTAAACAGCTTCATACTTCAGCTATACCCAGCTCCGTATAAACTACTCTGTCTATACAGACTCCGCTCCGTATAAACTACTCTGTCTATACAGACTCAAGTCCGTATAAACTACTCTGTCTATTCGGACTCAAGTCCGTATAAACTCTCCCTTTTACAAATGGTAACGCTCACTAGTTCTTGACCTCATCAATTTACATCAGAATATCATTTTAAATAATGTTAGATTATAGTTATTCTGATTTAAAGGACTTTGTGAAAGATTCTGAAACTGATAGCACATGCAGTAATGCGGTTATTCAGTTAAATTATTTAGCAGGTGATGATAGTGAAAACAACACTGACTGAAAGTTTGTCATAATATGATGGCACATGTCAAATTACACTTGCTCTGATGGGCAACACTTTTTTCAATTTTATGTGAAAATGATGTGCTTCAAAATATGATGTTATAATTATGTTCTGATGGTTTACTTTTAAGGAGCAGTTCTTATGATACCAGTGAAGAAAAGTCGTGTGATTATCATTATTCAGTAAATTTAATTGAATTATCATCAAATAGGGAGAATTGGTGCCTTGGTAAGTGAAAGTGTTTAATAAATATTATCTCTTTCTTCTAAATATATGTTACAGAATCTAACATTATTATTATATGTTATATTTAATCTCTTCCAAAAGTATCACAAGAGAAATGTTCCTTGTACAAAATAACAATCTCCTTTAATTTGAAATCAGATAGATCCTATGCATGCTTAACAGTTTTTAAAGTTTTTTTTTTCTTAGCATCACAACACTGTTGTCAACAGTTCATAAGTAATTAATTTTTCATTATAATAAAATACTGTGAAAGACGTTATGTTTATATATATATATATATATATATATATATATATATATATATATATATATATATATATATAATTATATATATATATTTTTTATCTGCAACAACTTTTTTCATTTTGGCGTGATGGCATTTGCTATGAAAAAGAAATCATTTCAGAAATTGGTATATGCTGAATAACTCTTCAGATATAATTAATCAAAATTGAATACAGAATAATGTAAAAATGCATTATAAATAATAAAGTCACATATTATTCCAAAAATAAAAAAAGGAGTTTAAAAACTTACGGCATAACAACTTGACTCACGAACATCTTTCTTGCAGTAGTTGTCAGTCATGTACTGTGGTACCGGTCGCGGTGACTTAGCGCTGTTAACATTATGTTAATGTTATTGCAATTCCTTAAACTGATACTCCTTTGCCTTAAACTAGTTAAACTTATTCCCTGAGGTCATAGTTCAGGCGATAGCACTAGCAGCAGCAAGACGTGGATTGAAGCGACGGAAATGTACAAAATGCATACCACGAAAATGCATCGAAACGAAATATTCCGGACGAACGAAGAATGTTTGACCCTGTCATTTGTGTCCCCAAGATCCAATCCTTCTGTCATTGTTTCCTGTTTAATCTGGAACGTCTCATAAACATCAAAAGCAAATGTTGCTGCGTGCCTTTGACTATATTTCTTTTAATTGGTCGATTAAAAACTCGCCTTGGGAATAGCTTTCCCGAGTTTCCCCTTTCCAAGAATTTCCGCATCTCGCCACAGGAAGAAGCTGTACGCTACACAATGACGCAGTAGTAAATAATTATTTTCAATTACAAGAATGTTATTTAGAACTAACTAATTCTAACATATGACCAACTCTAACAGCAATATTTTCAAGGGCTACTGTCCTGGAAGGAAATAATTGTCCTGAATTTATTGTTGCGTCCTACCTACGGATAAAATGGAGGTGGGAAAATGAAAGACGTGGAATTGTGTTAGTGTTAACGTAACGCAGTTTTTACAAAACAAATAATTATTTTTTTTTTTTTAAAAGCTGTCATCAATAAAAAAAATAAAAGACCCAAAAATACTGAAAAATTTTTAAATACTGAAAATACTAAAACACTGCTACCAAGAAATGTTCAACCTCACTTGAATGTTATCTGTGACAAGATGGGATATACCATAACACTAACAGAATCTAGACAAATTCTAGAAAGATGGCAGGATTACTGCAGCGGAATGTATGATATGAATGACACTGACAGTGAGGATATGATATTCAGAATGAGATACATGAAACAATGACAACAGAGACAGAACCTGAACCCTCGTTAGATGAAATTGCATGAGCAATAAAATGCCTGAACAATGGTAAATCGCCTGGATGTGATGAGATACCAACGGAACTAATTAAAGCGGGAGGATAAAAAAGCATACACATCTATCACGCATTATGTAAAAAGATATGGTATATGGCTAAAAGATTGGAAGAGAGCTATATCTTCATTCCCATACCAAAAAGAGCAACCTGAAATTGTGCACCAACTATAGAACTGTTGCCATGATCAGTCATGCAAGTAAAATTCTACTAAAAATCAATGGGAAGACTTCGTAAGAAAACGGAAAAAGAAATCAACGTGGTTCATGCTGGATTTAGACAAGGAAGAGGAACAAGAGATCACATATTCAACATGCGATTAATAATAATAATAGGCAAGTGCACAGAATTTAATGTAAACCTATTCTCATGTTTTGTGGATTATTCAAAGGCATTTGACTGTGTAAAACATCAGAAACTTTGGGAAATCATGAGGAATATGGGCTTTCCATCATATGTAATACAACTCATAAAAATGCTCTATCTAGACCAGTGGTTCTCAACTGGTGGGGAATTCCCTCCCAGGGGGGAATTTTAGGGTTTCCATGGGGGGAGGGGGGGGGTTGAGACCATTTCACGATCGCTTTAATACAAGAACCGATTACTTGATATTGTTTTTCCCTTCATACTTTACAGTGATTGCTACAAAGAGCTGTAGATACATTTGCTGCATGAGCAAATAGATGGTGTGTCAGCATAAACACTGACAAGTGCAGCACCACCCTATTTACCCTCTCTCCAAAACAAAAGGCAGGGATCATCCAGATAAATGGAACACCCCTAAGAGAAGATAAAGAACCAACATACCTTGGAGTAACATTTGATGGCAAGCTGACATGGAGAAAGCACATCAACAAAGCAGTAGCAAAAGCCAGAAGGAAAATAGCCATCATGAGAAAGCTAAGTGGAACCACATGGGGAGCCAGTACGAAAATACTTAGCAAAGTTTACCAACAGAGCATACGACCACACCTGGAATATGGGTCAACTGCGTGGTGTTCAGCATCAAATACCACACTACAAGAGCTGGACAAGGTGCAAAATCAAGCACTTAGAGTCACCACAGGAGGGATGAGATCAACCCCTATAGTGGAAATGGAGAAGATGGGGAGGACACAGGCACTGAGTGAGCGCAGAGATACGAAAACGCTAATACGAGCAGAAAAGTTCCTCAGCTTGCCAGGCCACCCTATGAAGAACAGATTTGAAAACCTAGCTATGGGGCGGTTGAAAAGAAGTAGTTTTATCCACCAGGCCAAACGACTCTGCAGAGAATCCACTGATCTGCCCACAGTTGGTATCCCCCTAACAACTATTCCAGAGCGAACTCCATGGAAAGATGAGCATAGACTATCGGTACAAATCCAGACAAAAGTGAGAGGAATATTTGACAAGGAAGAACAGAACAGTGTGCAGCGCAGAACAGCCACTCTCAGCTTCCTTGATGAAGAATACCCACAGGACCTCTGGATCCGAGTCTACACAGATGGGTCAGCACAAAATGCTGTTCGAAATGGAGGAGCGGGAGTGTACATAGAATACCCAAATAATACTAGGGACACAGCCAGAGTACCGACAGGAAAGTACTGCCATAACTATGATGCCGAAATTGAGGCAATCAAGATAGCAACAGAGAAATTACTAAATAACAGCAATGGTACACAACCTGTGGTGCTACTAACAGATGCAAAATCAGTACTCGAGGCGCTCCTCTCTGGGAAATTGCCAGTACTAAGGACACTACTTTCTGAACTTAGCAGTCAGCATAAAGTCACCATACAGTGGATACCATCCCACTGTGGAGTACCCGGAAACGACAGAGCTGATCAATTGGCTAAGGAAGGAGCCAAAGAGGAACATCCTGATGTGCCCGTTACATACCACCAAAAGAAAAGAATGATCAAATCAGTCAGAAAGCCACCAAAACCTGCTCAAGATGACTACCACATTATGGACAGACCAGAACAAGTCATTATTCTGCGCCTCAGAACAGGACACAATAGATTACGCAACCACATGTATACAAAATTCAAGATTGGTGAAAACAGCCATGTGCACATGTGGATTGGCGTCGCAGACAGCAGAGCACATACTCCAAGACTGCCCAAAATATAACATATCTAGGCAAACCTTCTGGCCTAGAGAGACGACAGTGGAAGATAAACTCTATGGACCACTGTGTGAACTGAAAAAAAACAGTTCAATTCATGCAAGAGACGACATTGCAGATATAGACATATTTCAAGCGAACGAAAGAAGAAGAAAAAATACTTTACAGTTATGTACGTCTCATCCTTCTAAAATTCATTTTATAAAGTAAATAGACCCACACATCATATTTTATGTGGATGTTTAGACTTGCTTTAGTATATGCTATTAGGCATACCTCAGAGTAGCTGCAGACACAGACCACTCACTGCATGAGGCGCTGGACGCAGTTAAGGGTCAGCGACTGATAAGAGGGAAATCATGGATGGCTCAGGCGGCGGCTACGATCAGACAGGTGTGCCCCCTGGAGAACATTAGGCGTGGAGAGGAGTGGGTCAGAGTGCCAGCGGAGCAGTCAGACTCTAACAGAGTTATAATCACATTAAGCCGGGAGTGCAGGGAGTGGCCAGCAGGGGCCACGGAAGTGGAAATCCAGCAACTAATTCAGGACAATGCTCACTCGAGTGATGTGATTATCTACACAGATGGTTCGGTGTCCAGAGGTGAGAGAAGTGGCTTGGGGTTCATGGCCAAAGCTAATGGTCGATGTTTGGAGCAGGAGAGCCTGGCATATGATACCACAACATCCAGCTTAAGAATGGAAGTGGAGGCAGTCACTGCGGCTCTCCGCTGGATGGAGAATACGACACACACACACACACACACACACACACACACACACACATATCGTGATTGTAACTGACCCAGAAAGCATGCTGACGAGGGTGAGGACGGGCAGACTTCGTGCAGAGTGGCATGCTTCGCTTCGGAGGTCACGGGTGACAAGCATCGCCTGGATCTTTTCTCCGGGGCATGCCGGTGTGCTGGGAAATGAACAGGCGGACAGATTGGCTGGCTCTGCAGAACTTGGTGGAGTATTGATACATGACAAGGCAGACGTGGTTGCGGCCTTGTGGGAGCACGTGCACACCTCGGAGGAGCAAATGGATTACCATGGTCTGGCAAGAATGAGACAACTAGGAGTGACGAAGGGATCTGGCCGACGCTAAACGCTCAAAGGAAAGGCGAGACGGACTTATAATCAGTTTGCTACTGGTACTATTAGTGTTGGAACTCTTCGCTGGCTGCTGAGGATGGGGACGGAGCACTTATGGGAATGCCCCGAATGCTGTGATGTCGATTCCTAAATCAATCAATCAATCAATCAGTATATGCTATTAAATTTACCTTCCATTTGTACATATACTGTGTAGGGGTGGGGGGTTTTTAGATAGGAAATATGAAAGGGGGGAATGACGTTCTGAAAATACGGTGAAGGGGGCACGGGCCAAAAAAGGTTGAGAACCACTGATCTAGACCAACAAGCAACGGTTAGAATAGACGGCGAGACATCAGATTGGCTTGACATCACGCAAGGAGTTTGTCAAAGCTGTGTGCTGTTCCCCTATTTGTTTAACGTGTACGCGGAAAATATCATGAGAAATGTCAGAGATAATATAACCAGGGAGCAATATCTCATCTCATCTCATCATGTTCCTTTTGTACCTTGCGGTGTCGAGATGAAGTATAAACAGCGGGCGAGTGCCCGCTTATGGGCTTCATGTATCGATATCCCCATGGACTCTGTTATTCCCTGCGTCCATCGTTTACGTGGTCGGCCTCTTCCTCTGCTTCCCTCTGGTTTGTACATCATTGTTTGTTGTGGTATACTGGTAGTTTGTAAACTACTTGAACTTGCATGGCAAAACCATTTGACTTGCTGCCTTCTAATAAAATCGAGTGTAGCTATCAATCAATCAATCGTGTGCCATGCCGGAAAGCGTGGGCGGTCATGATTCGCCATTTCACTCGATCACCAGAGTCGTGGATCAGCTCAGTGTTCCTGTCTCGTCCATGCCATGTGGCCAAGCCATCCAGGTATTTTCCTCTCGGTCTTCCTCTTGGTCTGTTCCCTTCGATCTTGCCAGCTGTCACTAAGTTCTCCAGTCCATTTCTTCTCATAACATGTCCAAAAAATTTTGACTGTCTACGTCTAATTTCTCTAATCAATCTACGATTTTCATTTGTCTCTTGTAGTACTTGGTCATTGGTTTTTCTATCTGTCCATGGTATTCTTTGCATTTTCCTCAGAAACCACATTTCTGCAGCCATCAGATGTTTTTCAGCCTGACTGCACATTGTCCAAGTTTCACATCCATACAAAAGAACAGGCTCTATGTATCCCCTCAACACTCTTTTTCTCGTTTCAATTGACATCATTTTATTGGTCAGAATGTTTTTCATCTTGCTAAAGGCTACTTTCGCAATGGCGATTCTTATTCTAATCTCTTCAAGGCATCTGCCATCAGATGTTATGACTGTTCCGAGATAATTGAACCGATTCACTTGTTGAAGAATATTCCCATTTACTTGTATATTACATTATGGTACTTCGTTCTTCCTAGTGACGACCATAACCTGTGTCTTCCTACAATTTAATTCCAACCCCAGCTGCTCACTGTGTACAACCACAGCGTCTACTAATTGTTGCAGATCCTGTGCATTGTCTGCAATCAATACTGTATCATCTGCATATCTAATGTTATTTATGTTTCGTCCTCCAATGCTGATTCCATTTAGGTCTTCTACATTTCTGAAAATATTTTCACTGTATAGGGAAAAAAGATCTGGAGACATTACACATCCCTGCCTAACACCTCTCTTAATAGGTTGGTATTGTCCTACTTCATTATCAATTCTTATGGCAGCTTGTTGTTTCCAATATATGTTTTTTATAAGTCTAATGTCTTTCCCATCAATTTGTAGATCTGCAAGCATATCCACAATGTTGACATGTCTAACTCTATCAAAAGCCTTTGTGTAGTCAATAAAGCAAAGATGTATATCCTTGTTTACTTCTAAAGCACGTGTAGCTATATCCCCCACTTTAGTCCTGGTTTCTTTATTTCTGATCTTATCTCTTCTTGATGCATTGAGTATTCTTCTCAGGAATCTCATTTCTGTTGTTGTGATTTTTCTTTTCTCTGTTCTGTCATTGTTCAGGTTTGGTATTGGTAAAATAAAGTTGGTAGGAAGATTGTGTTGTAAAATGCTTTCTTATTAGTTATTGATACATGTTTGTTCTTTAGTATTAGTGCTGTCAGAAGTCGGTGTGCCCACCGCCTAGATGAAGGTATTATTCACTGGCGAGCAACCCCAAATAGTCAGAAACTGACTAGGGACTAAACCTATATGGCTGAACTATAGATTAAGCCCTGAATATCCAACGTACAGCCCCAAGTGGCTCGTTACAAAATGAAATGAACTGTGCTGAATATTCGCCAAGGAATAGGAAAGAGAAGGTTAGCTAGGATAGATTTTTAAGTCTAAATTGAAGTGTAATTGACAACTATCCCAGTACAGGTTTTTCTCCCTGACTGCTCCTTTCCTTGGTGTTTAAGTGAACCCCCACCAATGTACACACACAACACGTATGCACAATTGGAATTAATATAATGACAGAACTATGAGTTACAATACTACAACATTTATTTACTAATCATAATCATAGACATCGGATGGTTTTCAATATGATGATGATGAAATCATATAACATATTGTGATGAGAAACATTACATAACTTTACTGTTACTTGAACTATCTGGATCTGTGGTCCAGATCCCCTCTATCCAGTAAAAACAAAAAAAACAGCTTGCTGGTATTCTGACTCAGTCAGTCCTGGCACTACCTAGTCGTCACTCGTCCTTGAGATCTTAAACATAAGCGCTCTTTGTGAGAGCTTGAAAGAAAGTCAAGAATGTGTTATATCTAGTTTCTACATCAGTACAATCCTAATTAATACATACACACATATACAATGACCAGTCTGGCCAAGTTCTTCTTCCAGCTCTACTGCGTTCACCATCCTCTTTCTCCCTACTGTCTTAGTCTGGGACGGGCTTTTCAATTGTCTCACACGCCTGTAATTATTACATTTCTGCCGCCCCATGTCCATGTCGCTAATACCGACATTCTGAGTCGTACAGCCGCTCCGTCCAAAGTTGGTTTAGCAGCTCACAGGTTCGGTAATGGTATCATAATAGTACCTGATCATCCGGGCTTACAAGCCGTGACCAGTACCTGTGCCAGGTTTTCGTGAATTACCGTGAACGCACGCCCACAATACACTGAAAAAGTTTAGCACCATATACCCTATACCAATTGTGGGTAATGTCTGTACCATTACACCTCTGCTTCCACTGCAACCAATAGGCAAGGTGCCAATGCGCGCACCATAACATGACACTTCATATTGGTAGGTTTGCATATGACAACTCAATATATCAAACATCCAATACGCATAAACATATTAATTAAACTAGACATATGATACTTTAACATAATAGCATAATGCACTAGTTAGTTTGTATGTATACGAAATGAAACGTATATACACAAAAAGAATATGTACGAAGCATAGTCCTAGCATCGTATATTCATATGAAGTTACAAATACATACATCCCACATATACTTAAACATTAGGCATATGAAAGTATTCCTACATATATAGTATGAAATGCAAACAAGTTGTAGTAACATGATTATCTACAACGACCGAGAAACTAATAGGGTCCATAGAGTAACAGACATCTAACATGATAAATGAAAGTCAAAAGTCTGCCTCACAAAAGGTATAGTAAGAACAACTTGTATAGTAAGAACAACCCTTATAGCAATATGATATTGTACACAGAACTGAAGAATAATAGTGCACACTCCAGTAACCTACGACACTGATAGTTGCGATAACCTAGCTCATATATAGACTGGAAATCAGTACATACATCTAAAAGACTTAGATAGTTACAAAGAAATAACTTTCCTAGTGAAATCTAGCAACATCAGCATCATTCATATGACTAAAAACATTGAGCTGGCTGTCTCACCTGTTCTGAAGTCAAACATTTTCTAACATGACCAGAGCTAACAACCTATTTTATGCTGAGTCCAGCAGACAGTACTATCTCCCAGGAATTCCAGTCATAAATTCTTCTTTATCTCCCCCTGGCGTTAATTGCAATTCTAACTGCAAAACTTGCTATCACACCCTCTAGCATTCCTGCTTCAGTTTCAATAGCCAACATTTACTTTGTGTGGCCAGTCTTGCTCTAATTGCCTTATCATTAATTTCACACCTTCCTGAGTCTGCCAGTCTGAGTCTTATCAGTGATTTCACACCTTGCACCTCTAGTCTGTTTCTGGTGGAGGTCAGCCATCGCGGTTGGGCGATTTCCTAGCTCTGCTTATCAGGTGTCATGTCAAAGGAACAATTATGTTCTCAGGGTCAGCTGCCAGTTTACAACTCTGTTGGTAAACCTGGGGTGCTTGTGTCATGCCTGGTCGGTTTTAATTACACAGTCCAAGGAGTCTGCCCTCCGGTGGGTGTAATTATCCGTTTTACATGTAACACCTTGAAGCTGGACTGGCTGGGTAGCTTGACTGGAATCAAAGTACACTTCTCCAATAGAAATCCATTCCTGGTGGTTTGTTTACTTGCAGGCTTTGCAAGCTTACGTCAAGATGGTATAGCCTTGAATATAGAGAAAACTGTTTTGTTCGTCTGTTGATTTTCTGTAACTCTACATGGCCCATCAAAAGTGAATCGAAAATTGTTCTGGGAAGTAAAGGCTGCATTTCGTGACAGAGCTTCCCCCTTTAAAAAAAGTTTCTGCCAGAAATCTTTTGTCAAACACGCCGTACATCCCAGAATCATGCCTAAGCACTCTCCGTTCTGTATCTGCCTAAAGGTTTCCAATATTCCTTGTGGCAGTGGGTTGTCCTGCATCTGCATAAAGACGTCCATTCCTGGTGGTTTGTTTACTTGCAGGCTTTGCAAGCTTACGTCAAGATGGTATAGCCTTGAATATAGAGAAAACTGTTTTGTTCGTCTGTTGATTTTCTGTAACTCTACATGGCCCATCAAAAGTGAATCGAAAATTGTTCTGGGAAGTAAAGGCTGCATTTCGTGACAGAGCTTCCCCCTTTAAAAAAAGTTTCTGCCAGAAATCTTTTGTCAAACACGCCGTACATCCCAGAATCATGCCTAAGCACTCTCCGTTCTGTATCTGCCTAAAGGTTTCCAATATTCCTTGTGGCAGTGGGTTGTCCTGCATCTGCATAAAGACGTCCCATTTCCATAATCCAAGGACACTCTGGATAGGTCTTTATACCTGGTTTTCGGCCGGGATTCCATGCAACAGCTTGGTAAAATCCGGTAATTGTCAGGAGGTTGTATTTTACCCCTCTGGGAAAGATCACAATCAACGGGGTTCGCCTGCGCCTCTGGGCAATTGTTTTACACCACTCACACACGTGATTTAATCCTTTCATCCGAGGATGTACCCGTAGTGAAGTCACGCATAAGTTGGCCACAGCAAAGCTTGTCTCCGTGATTTTCCTCCATCCTTTATAGATCCTTAACTGATCCATCAATAACTTCCTTTTAAAAGGAATAAAGTTACATATCATGTTCCCATGATATAAATTCAACTGGCGCTTTCTTCCTTCAAAGTCGAACGTAACACTCTTCCCTCCTCGGTGCTGCGGTTTCTTTCCCTGACAATCAGTTAACGGGCTGAGTTTCTCTGCATTAGAGTTTCTTGTAAAAACCGTGCTAGAAATTGGAAATTTATTGTGCCAAGTTGTCCAGCCTTGAGAACTAACATAGCTACTCGAGGGCGATAAAGTGGAGTTACTTTTGAATAAAGTATCCACAAATAGCTGATCCACTACTAGCAAATCGACCTGAATGAAGGGTAGATTAAGTCCTAAGAGTGTTGGTTCCAAACCACTCTTGACTTCTGTTACTTCAGGTTCCTGTCGTGGGAATTCCCTGATAAATTCAGCTAATGAGATGATAGGCGTTTCTTCCTCCATCTTGTGCAAAGAATTTCCTTCTTTCGCAACTACAGCCAATGTTGTCTGCACAATATCAGAGTCCATATTCTGGCCCCTAACAATTCCCTGTGTTTTCTGAGTCACCTAACTGGTATACTCCGTGATAACAACTGGAGGAAATGTTTCTTTGTCTGGATGTTCCTCTCTGGCCGCGCTTCCCTGAGCTAAGTCCAGTTGAGGTAAATCCTGTGGTGGGCTTTTGTCTAAGCAATCCATCACCTTAAGTAAATCATTTGAACTGATGTCTAGTGTCTTTTCCTGAGCTGCAGCCCCAAAGATCACAAGGGGTTCCAGGTCGTCCTTCATCCCTCTGTCAGTCAAATTTAATTCCACTTCTTCCTCGCCTGAACTGAAGGGAATAATAAAGTCGGTTACCTCTCCATCTCCGACCTCTTTATAAGAGGTCCTCAGGTCATCTTCCTCTTGAGTTTCACCCCTCGTTGAAGTAAAATGAGATTCCTGGGAGTCTTGTACTGGCAGACCAGTTAATCCGCTAATCTTGTAGTGCAATCAGCTGTCCTCTGGGTAACTGTTAATTGGTAAATTATCTGAACTGATACTTAGTGATTCTTCCCGCGTTGCAGTAGTGAAATTCACCTGGGATTCCGTTTCTTCCTTCCTCCCTATTTCAGTCAGATGTAATTCCACTTTGTGATTCTGTGAACAGAAGGGAATGTGAGAATCGGCTAGGTCTCTGCCTGCGACCTCATTAAAGGTTGTCTTCAGTTCCTCTTTCTCTCGAGATTCATTTCTCATAGAAGTCAAGTGGTTTTCCTGAAGGTCCTGTACTGGCGAACCAGTGAAACCACAATATCCATGGTGCAAACAGTTATCACGTTTGTGACTGTTTGAAGTGCCCTTTGCATGTTTCTTCTTCCCTCTTTTCTGTTTCGGACTGGGTCGAATGAGAACCTGTAGTTCCCGGTCCACTACCTCTGATTTCGCGGTGGGTGTCAAAGATGTCCCTTCCTTCCTGGTTGGGTGTCAGAAGTCGGGGTGCCCCACCGGCTAGATGAAAGTATTTTTCACTGGCGAGCAACCCCAAATAGTCAGAAACTGACTAGGGACAAAAACTATATGGCTGAACTATAGATTAAGCCCTGAATATCCAACGTACAGCTCCAAGTGGCTCGTTACAAAATGAAATGAACTGTGCTGAATATTCGCCAAGGAATAGGAAAGAGAAGTTTAGCTAAGATAGATGTTTAAGTCTAAATATATGAATATAGACGACTATCTCAGTACAGGTTTTTCTCCCTGACTGCTCCCTTCCTTGGTGTGTAAGTGAACCCCCACCAATGTACACACACAACACGTATGCACAATTGGAATTAAAATATAACGACCGAACTATGAGTTACAATACTACAACATTTATTTATTAATCATAATCATAGACATCTGATGGTTCAATATGAGGATGATGAAATCATATACATATTGATATTGATGACAAATATTACGTAACTTTACTTGTTACTTGCTCTATCTGGATCTGTGGTCCAGATCCCCACTCTCCAGTAGACACAAAAAAAGAAACAGCTTGCCGGTATTCTGACGATCCTGTCAGTCCTGACACTCCTAGTCAGTAGTCTCTAGTCTTGAGATCTATAACATAGGTGCTCCTTGTGAGAGCTTGAAAGAAAGTCAAGAATGTGTTATATCAGTTCTACATCAGCGCAATCCTAATTAAAACACATCATAACACAAACATATGCAATGACCAGTCTGGCCAAGTTTATCTTCCAGCTCTACTGTGTTCACCATCCTCCTTCTCCCTACTGTCTTTAGTCTGGGACGGGCTTTTCAATTGTCTCACACGCCTGTAATGATTACATTTCTGCCACCCCATGTCCATGTCGCTAATACAGAAATTCTGTGTCGTACAGCCGCTCCGTCCAAAGTTAGTTTAGCAGCTCACAGGGTCGGTAATGGTATTATAATAATGCCTGATCATCCGGGCTTACAAGCCGGGACCAGTAGCTGTGCCAGACTTCCGTGAATTACCCTCCACCATATGATGAAAAAGGTTTAGCACCATATACCCCATAACACTTGTGGGTAATGTCTGTACCATTACACCTCTGCTACAAATGCAATCGATGGTTAGTGTGCCAATGCGCACACCATAATATAACACTTCATATTGGTAGGCTTGCATATGACCAATCAATATACCAAACATGAAATACCCATAAAACATTAATTAAACTAGACATATTATGATACTTTAACATAATAGCATAATGCACTAGTTAGTTTGTAGGTATACGAAATGAGACGTATATACACAAAAAGAATATGTACGAAGCATATTCCTAGCATCGTATATTCATATGAAATTACACATACATACATCCAACATATCAGTAAACAGTATATTACTTCAAGATAGACATCTAATGATACTCAACATAATAGCATCAGGCATTATTAATGAGTACTAATATTGTATAGCTACAAAATGAGATATACAACAAGTCTAATTGAAGTTACAACTTAGTTACTGCTGTTGTAAGAATTAAATAAATAGTCAGTTGACTATATTCTGTACAACAAATGCACGCACCAAAAAGAGACTAGTCTAGTTTACAAAGAAATGACAAGCATCTACCAAGACACCTAAAAGTATACCCAGACAAGATCTGTCTCACATAAGGCAGCACTCAAAGCAATCCGATATTGAACACAGAACTCAGAAAGAACACTCAAGTAACCTATGACAATGATAGTTCTTGCAATAACCTAGATCAGATATAGACTGAAAATCAGTAACTAAGAAATAACTTTTGTAGTGAAATCTAACATAATAATCATGCATATGACTACAGAACATTGAGATAGTTCCTACCTGTTCAGAGATTTTTTCGTTTCTAACATGACCAGAGCTAGGGACCCTTATTTAAGCTGAGTCCAGCAGACCCTATTATCTCCTTGGCACCTTTCTGTCTGGTATGACAGAAACCTGCTGACCTCCTAAGGTAATTAATTCTATTCAAGTGTGGGGCCAGTTCACACCTCTTTTCTCATGCAGACTGGCTTATCTCCCCCGGCAGTCATAAATCTATTCTGAACCACTAACCCTCACCATAGTGTCACACCTGGATGGTTTGGAGTTGCCAGCCCCAGATCAGTTTCACAGTCTGCCCTACAGTGGGGGTAATTGTCAGTTTGACCTGTAACACCTTTAAGCTGGACTGCCTGGTTTTACAACCCTAGTCTGATGGTCTGTGTGATTTCATTCTGGGTTTATTGCAATTCCCACCATCCTGTTTTAGTAGCCAGCAGCCATCTGTTCTGACACTTCACAGTTGAATAGGTTCCTTTTGCTACAACATTTTATACCTCTATGTGTGCAGGCCTGATTGTTCTGTCTTCCATTTCTCCTCCTTTATTATAGAGAATTGCATTTCTTCTTCTGTAACTTCTCTACATGGTGAACCGAAAATTGTTCTGGGAAGTAAAGGCTGCCAATTCGTGACAGAGCTTCCCCCTTAAAAAAAAAAGTTTCTGCCAGAAATCTTTTGTCAAAGCACGCCGTACATCCCAGAATAATGCCTAAGCACTCTCCGGTCTGTATCTGCCTAAAGGTTTCCAATATTCCTTGTGGCAGTGGGTTGTCCTGCATAAAGACGTCCCATTTCCATAACCCAAAGATACTCTGGATAGATCCTTGTACCTGGTTTTCGGCCGGGATTCCATGCAGTAGCTTGGTAAAATCCGGTAATTGTCAGGAGGTTGTAATTTTACCCCTCTGGGAAAGATCACAATCAACGGGATTCTTCTACGCCTCTGGGCAGCAATTGTTTTACACCATTCACTCACGTGATTTACTCCTTTCAGCCGAGGATGTACCCGTAGTGAGGTCTTGCATAAGCTGGCTACAGCAAAGCTTGTCTCCGTGATATTCCTCCATCCATTATAGATTCTTAACTGATCCACCAATCTCTTCCTTTTGAAAGGAATAATGTTACACATCATGGTCCCATGATATAAATTCAACTGGCGCTTTCCTCCTTCAAAGTCGAGCGTAACAATCGTCCCTCCTCGGTGTCGCGGTTTCTTCCCCTGATAATCAGTTAATGGGCTGAGTTTCTCTACATTAGAGTTTCTTGTAAAAACCGTGCTAGAAATTGGAAATTTAGTGTGCCAAGTTGTCCTGCCTTGCGAAATAACATAGTTACTCCAGGGCGGTAAAGTGGGGTTACTTTTGAATAAAGTATCCAAAAATAGCTGATCTACTCCTATCAAATCGACCTGACTGAAGGGTAGATTGAGTCCTAAGAGTGTTGATTCCAAACCACTCTTGACTTCTGTTACTTCAGGTCCCTGTTGCTGGAATTCCCTGATAACTTCAGTTAATGAGATGATAGGCGTTTCTTCCTCCATCTTGTGCAAAGAATTTTCTTCTTTAGCAACTACAGACAATGTCTGCACAATATCAGAGTCCATATTCTGGCTCCTCGCAATTCCCTGTGTTTCCTGAGTCTCCGAACTGGTATACTGTGAGATAACAACTGGAAATGTTTCCTGGTCTGGATGTTCCTCTCTGGTCGTGCTTTCATGGGATAAGTCCAGTTGAGGTAAATCCTGTGGTGGGCTGTCTAAGCAATCCATCACAATACGTAAATGATTTGAACTGAGATCTAGTGTCTTGTCCTGAGCTGCAGCCTCAAAGATCACAAGGGGTTCCGGGTCATCCTTCATCCCACTGTCAGTCAAATTTAATCCCACTTCTTCCTCGTCTGGGCTGAAGGGAATAATAAAGTCGGTTACCTTTCGATCTCCGACCTCCTTAAAAGATGTCCTCAGGTCATCTTCCTCTTGAGTTTCACCTCTCGTTGAAGTAAAATGAGATTCCTGGGAGTCTTGTACTGGCAAACCGTAGTGCAAACAGTTGTCCTCTGGGTAACTGTTACTAGGTAAATTATCTGAACTGATAATTAGTGACTCTTCCCGCGTTGCCGCTGTGAAATTCACCTGGGATTCTGTTCCTTCCTTCCTCCCTATTTCAGTCAGATGTAATTCCACTTCGTGATTCTGTGACCAGAAGGGAATGTGAGAATCGGCTAGGTCTCCGCCTGCGACCTCATTAAAGGTTGTCTTCAGTTCCTCTTTCTCTCGAGATTCATTTCTCGTAGCAGTCAAGTGGTTTTCCTGAAGGTCCTCTACTGTCAAACGACTATTGCCGTGGCGCAAACAGTTATCACGTTTGTGACTGTTTGAAATGCCCTTGGCACGTTTTTTCTTCCCTCTTTTCCGTTTAGGACTGGGTCGAATGAGAACCTGTAGTTCCCGGTCCACTACCTCTGATTCTGCGGTGGGTAGCAAATATGTCCCTTCCTTCCTGGTTGGGTGAGCATCCATATCTCCTACCTTATGTTCCGCTAGAAAGGTTAGCTTCTCCGCATTGACTGCTTCCATATGCGTTTTCTCCGTCTTTACTCCTTCAGTTTTGCTACGCTCTTGTGCTTCAAAGAACTCATCATCTTCTTTAAACATAATTTCTTCTTCTTGGTCCCACCATTCTAACTCAGCTATAATATATGTTTCTAGTTGCTCTCCCTCTAAGCCTTCTCTTATGCCCCACCCTCTCGCGGTCTCTGAGAAATCTGCGCGCGCCTTCAGATCCTCTTCAAGATTCCGGTAAAGCAAGAACATAATTGCTAATGACTATATTCAGGTTAGCTCCTATGTATATATCAAAAATCAGATCTACTAGAAAGACAAGAGTTAACTACTGACAGTCTACGCTATCCAATGTGTATAGTTTAGCCTCAGCAGTGAAAGACAACTGAAAATAATATTCAAGTAGTACCTAGCGACAGCAGTGAAGTAAGTGTGAGAGATATACTACACAGTAATCAACAGTAATATTTACCTAAATAAACATTAAAATGCACTGCATACATGTCAAGATGAACATGGCATATATTAGCATAAAATTGCAAATCAGTCAAGCAGTTAAATCATCAAACACATCAATGTAAATATGATTAAAGTGTTCAATTATCAATAAATGATTAATGATAACACTAAATGATAGATGATGGTATTTTTCTCATAAGTTCTTATCTGTTATACTTTTGAAAAGTTATATATGTACTCTGAAACTTCCTCAACTAAAAGTAGCTACATTTGATGATAGTCTATTTTGATGACTGAAGATTACAAGAGTTAACTTTGAAAAATCGTTTGTCTAGGGTCTAGTAGAATCACTATGATTACTAGAATCCTGGTTCAGGATCGCGGACTGGACCCCAATCTGTCAGAAGTCGGGGTGCCCCACCGGCTAGATGAAAGTATTTTTCACTGGCGAGCAACCCCAAATAGTCAGAAACTGACTAGGGACAAAAACTATATGGCTGAACTATAGATTAAGCCCTGAATATCCAACGTACAGCTCCAAGTGGCTCGTTACAAAATGAAATGAACTGTGCTGAATATTCGCCAAGGAATAGGAAAGAGAAGTTTAGCTAAGATAGATGTTTAAGTCTAAATATATGAATATAGACGACTATCTCAGTACAGGTTTTTCTCCCTGACTGCTCCCTTCCTTGGTGTGTAAGTGAACCCCCACCAATGTACACACACAACACGTATACACAATTGGAATTAAAATATAACGACCGAACTATGAGTTACAATACTACAACATTTATTTATTAATCATAATCATAGACATCTGATGGTTCAATATGAGGATGATGAAATCATATACATATTGATATTGATGACAAATATTAATTAACTTTACTTGTTACTTGCTCTATCTGGATCTGTGGTCCAGATCCCCACTCTCCAGTAGACACAAAAAAGAAACAGCTTGCCGGTATTCTGACGATCCTGTCAGTCCTGACACTCCTAGTCAGTAGTCTCTAGTCTTGAGATCTATAACATAGGTGCTCCTTGTGAGAGCTTGAAAGAAAGTCAAGATTGTGTTATATCAGTTCTACATCAGCGCAATCCTAATTAAAACATATCATAACACAAACATATGCAATGACCAGTCTGGCCAAGTTTATCTTCCAGCTCTACTGTGTTCACCATCCTCCTTCTCCCTACTGTCTTTAGTCTGGGACGGGCTTTTCAATTGTCTCACACGCCTGTAATGATTACATTTCTGCCACCCCATGTCCATGTCGCTAATACAGAAATTCTGTGTCGTACAGCCGCTCCGTCCAAAGTTAGTTTAGCAGCTCACAGGGTCGGTAATGGTATTATAATAATGCCTGATCATCCGGGCTTACAAGCGGGGACCAGTAGCTGTGCCAGACTTCCGTGAATTACCCTCCACCATATGATGAAAAAGGTTTAGCACCATATACCCCATAACACTTGTGGGTAATGTCTGTACCATTACACCTCTGCTACAAATGCAATCGATGGTTAGTGTGCCAATGCGCACACCATAATATAACACTTCATATTGGTAGGCTTGCATATGACCAATCAATATACCAAACATGAAATACCCATAAAACATTAATTAAACTAGACATATTATGATACTTTAACATAATAGCATAATGCACTAGTTAGTTTGTAGGTATACGAAATGAGACGTATATACACAAAAAGAATATGTACGAAGCATATTCCTAGCATCGTATATTCATATGAAATTACACATACATACATCCAACATATCAGTAAACAGTATATTACTTCAAGATATACATCTAATGATACTCAACATAATAGCATCATGCATTATTAATGAGTACTAATATTGTATGCCGGTCTCTCTGGCTGTGGGGTTACAACACTTTCTCTCTGTAATCCCATTTATCACGCAGAGTCTCGCAGCGGAGCGAGAACTGAGGTGGTTCGACCCCCTCTCGTGACTTGCGGATACTGAGCCGGCCGCTCAGAAAGCAATGGCAAACTACTGAGCGTACTCTTGCCAAGAGATCAACAGACAGCTGAAAGATGCTGCTGTTGACAGCTAAGTCCTGTAAAAGGATACGCAAAAAAAAAAAAAAAAATATTGTATAGCTACAAAATGAGATATACAACAAGTCTAATTGAAGTTACAACTTAGTTACTGCTGTTGTAAGAATTAAATAAATAGTCAGTTGACTATATTCTGTACAACAAATGCACACACCAAAAAGAGACTAGTCTAGTTTACAAAGAAATGACAAGCATCTACCAAGACACCTAAAAGTATACCCAGACAAGATCTGTCTCACATAAGGCAGCACTCAAAGCAATCCGATATTGAACACAGAACTCAGAAAGAACACTCAAGTAACCTATGACAATGATAGTTCTTGCAATAACCTAGATCAGATATAGACTGAAAATCAGTAACTAAGAAATAACTTTTGTAGTGAAATCTAACATAATAATCATGCATATGACTACAGAACATTGAGATAGTTCCTACCTGTTCAGAGATTTTTTCGTTTCTAACATGACCAGAGCTAGGGACCCTTATTTAAGCTGAGTCCAGCAGACCCTATTATCTCCTTGGCACCTTTCTGTCTGGTATGACAGAAACCTGCTGACCTCCTAAGGTAATTAATTCTATTCAAGTGTGGGGCCAGTTCACACCTCTTTTCTCATGCAGACTGGCTTATCTCCCCCTGGCAGTCATAAATCTATTCTGAACCACTAACCCTCACCATAGTGTAACACCTGGATGGTTTTGAGTTGCCAGCCCCAGATCAGTTTCACAGTCTGCCCTGAATGAGAACCTGTAGTTCCCGGTCCACTACCTCTGATTTCGCGGTGGGTGGCAAAGATGTCCCTTCCTTCCTGGTTGGGTGAGCATCCATATCTCCTACCTTATGTTCCGCTAGAAAGGTTAGCTTCTCCGCATTGACTGCTTCCATATGCGTTTTCTCCATCTTTACTCCTTCAGTTTTGCTACGCTCTTGTGCTTCAAAGAACTCATCATCTTCTTTAAACATAATTTCTTCTTCTTGGTCCCACCATTCTAACTCAGCTATGATACATGTTTCTAGTTGCTCCCCCTTTAAGCCTTCTCTTAGGCCCCACCCTCTCGTGATCTCTGAGAACTCAGCGCGCGCCTGCATGTCCTCTTCGAGATTCCGGTAACGTAAGTCCATAATTGCTAATGACTATATTCAGGTAAGCTCCTATGTATATATCAAAAATCAGATCTAAGCTAGAAAGACAAGAGTTAACTACTGACAGTCTACTCTATCCAATGTGTTGAGTTTAGCCTCAGCCGTGAAAGACAACTGAAAATAATATTCAAGTAGTATCTGGCGACAGGAGTGAAGTAAGTGTGAGAGATATACTACACAGTAATCAGTAGTAATATTTACCTAAATAAACATTAAAATGCACTGCATACATGTCAAAATAAACATGACATATATTAGCATAAAATACAAATCAGTCAAGCAGTTAACTCATCAAACACATCAATGTAAATATGATTAAAGTGTTCAATTATCAATAAATGATTAATGATAACACTAAATGATAGATGATGGTAGTTTTCTCATAAGTTCTTATCTGTTATACTTTTGAAAAGTTATATATGTACTCTGTAACTTCCTCAACTAAAATTAGCTACATTTGATGATAGTCTATTTTGATGAATGAAGATTACCAGAGATAAATTTTAAACATCGTATGTCTAGGGTCTAGTACCGGAGTCTATTGAAAGCGAGAAGTCCGAATTCAAATACCGGACGATAAGCCCAATCTGTCAGAAGTCGGTGTGCCCACCGCCTAGATGAAAGTATTATTCACTGGCGAGCAACCCCAAATAGTCAGAAACTGACTAGGGACTAAACCTATATGGCTGAACTATAGATTAGGCCCTGAATATCCAACGTACAGCTCCAAGTGGCTCGTTACAAAATGAAATGAACTGTGCTGAATATTCGCCAAGGAATAGGAAAGAGAAGGTTAGCTAGGATAGATTTTTAAGTCTAAATTGAAGTGTAATTGACAACTATCCCAGTACAGGTTTTTCTCCCTGACTGCTCCCTTCCTTGGTGTTTAAGTGAACCCCCACCAATGTACACACACAACACGTATGCACAATTGGAATTAATATAATGACAGAACTATGAGTTACAATACTACAACATTTATTTACTAATCATAATCATAGACATCGGATGGTTTTCAATATGATGATGATGAAATCATATAACATATTGTGATGAGAAACATTACATAACTTTACTGTTACTTGAACTATCTGGATCTGTGGTCCAGATCCCCTCTATCCAGTAGAAACAAAAAAAAAAGCTTGCTGGTATTCTGACTCAGTCAGTCCTGGCACTACCTAGTCGTCACTCGTCCTTGAGATCTTAAACATAGGCGCTCTTTGTGAGAGCTTGAAAGAAAGTCAAGAATGTGTTATATCTAGTTTCTACATCAGTACAATCCTAATTAATACATACACACATATACAATGACCAGTCTGGCCAAGTTTATCTTCCAGCTCTACTGCGCTCACCATCCTCCTTCTCCCTACTGTCTTAGTCTGGGACGGGCTTTTCAATTGTCTCACACGCCTGTAATTATTACATTTCTGCCGCCCCATGTCCATGTCGCTAATACCGACATTCTGAGTCGTACAGCCGCTCCGTCCAAAGTTGGTTTAGCAGCTCACAGGTTCGGTAATGGTATCATAATAGTACCTGATCATCCGGACTTACAAGCCGTGACCAGTACCTGTGCCAGGTTTTCGTGAATTACCGTGAACGCACGCACACAATACACTGAAAAAGTTTAGCACCATATGCCCTATACCAATTGTGGGTAATGTCTGTACCATTACACCTCTGCTTCCACTGCAACCAATAGGCAAGTTGCCAATGCGCGCACCATAACATGACACTTCATATTGGTAGGTTTGCATATGACAACTCAATATATCAAACATCCAATACGCATAAACATATTAATTAAACTAGACATATGATACTTTAACATAATAGCATAATGCACTAGTTAGTTTGTATGTATACGAAATGAGATGTATATACACAAAAAGAATATGTACGAAGCATAGTCCTAGCATCGTATATTCATATGAAGTTACAAATACATACATCCAACATATACTTAAACATTAGGCATATGAAAGTATTCCTACATATATAGTATGAAATGCAAACAAATTGTAGTAACATGATTATCTACAACGACCGAGAAACTAATAGGGTCCATAGAGTAACAGACATCTAACATGATAAATGAAAGTCAAAAGTCTGCCTCACAAAAGGTATAGTAAGAACAACTTGTATAGTAAGAACAACCCTTATAGCAATATGATATTGTACACAGAACTGAAGAATAATAGTGCACACTCCAGTAACCTACGACACTGATAGTTGCAATAACCTAGCTCAGATATAGACTGGAAATCAGTACATACATCTAAAAGACTTAGATAGTTACTAAGAAATAACTTTCCTAGTGAAATCTAGACAATATAAAATGACACAAAGTAGTGCAGCTTTACATAACAGAGTTACGACACATACAGAACGTTGCGGCGGTTAGCCTTCATCAGCAAACAAACACATTCACAAACACAACATATAGTCAAGGAGATCTCCTGTGACTACATTAGAAGGTGATGCCAGGACGAGAGGAACAAATGCATGGAAAAATGGAAGCAATGAAGAGAAAATAAGAATTGACAAAATGTTAATTGAAAAGAATGTTAGTCGAAGAAAATGTTTAATAGAAAAACTTTATAGAGAAAAAACTGCATACTCACCTCACGTACGGACCTGTAAATGAATGCGGAAATATCGGGTGTATTTGTATAACGGTGATGGATGTTACGGTTCAGTGAGCACATAGAAAGAAGGGGGCGGGGTAGGAGGCGTGTAAAATTGACCACGACCCCATTGTGTTGTTGGTCTGGGTGGACTGGTGTGTATGAACACGTGTGCATACATAGACACATTTCAACAGACAAACTGCTAGTGTATGTGGACATATGTACAGTCCATGCAAGAAGAGAGAGAGAGAGAGAGAGAGAGAGAGAGAGAGAGAGGAGAGCGAGAGAGAGACAGACAGAGAGAGAGACAGAGAGAGACAGAGAGAGGAAAAGTGCCTGCGACCTACCACATGGGGTATATTGTAACCTACGAAATAGTCAGTATGGTTGCTAGTCATACAACGCGCTTCAGGAGCCCCTCGCCAGTCCTAGAGTTGTTGGGGTTGTGTAAGATCCAACCACTGGCAATGCACGTGAAGAAAGTATGCACAGAGAAGCCAGATGTAGGAGGAGAGAGAGAGAGAGGGAGAGAGAGAGTGAGAGAGAGAGAGCGCGATAGGGGGAGAGAGGGGGAGAGAGAGAGGGGGAGAGAGAGAGGGAGAGAGAGGGAGAGAGAGAGAGGGAGAGAGATAGAGAGAAAGGGAGAGAGAGAGGGGAGAGAGGAAGAGAGAGAGAGGGAGAGAGAGGGGGAGAGAGAGGGAGGGAGAGAGGGGGGAGAGAGAGGGAGATAGTGAGGGAGGGTGAGAGCGAGAGAGGGGGAGGGCAAGAGAGAGATCAAGAGAGGGAGAGAGAGCGCGAGAGGGAGTGAGAGAGGGAGAGAGAGCGAGAGAGAGGGAGTGAGAGAGGAGGAGAGAGATCGAGAGAGGGGAGAGCGAGAGAGAGAGGGTGAAAGAGAGAGAGGGTGAGAGAGGGAGAGAGAGAGAAAGAGAGAGACTCGCTCTCTCTCTCTCTTTCTCTCTCTCCCTCTCTTGATCTCTCTCTTGCCCTCCCCCTCTCTCGCTCTCACCCTCCCTCACTATCTCCCTCTCTCTCTCCCCTCTCACCCTCCCTCTCTCTCCCCCTCTCTCTCCCTCTCTCTCTTCCTCTCCCCTCTCTCTCTCCCTTTCTCTCTATCTCTCTCCCTCTC